>OY804594.1:71552486-71678486 GCA_963680895.1 Fragum sueziense | reverse complement strand
GGAAAATGAAGAAATTGCTTGTGACAAGCAATTTTTTAGCTCCACTGGCCGAAGGCCAGCGAGCTATTGTCATGGCGGTGTGTCCGTCGTGCGTGCGTCCGTGCGTCCGTTAACTTTTTCTTTAAAAATCTTCTCCTCTCAAACCAGTGGGCCAATTTTGACCAAACTTTGCAGGAATGTTCCTTGGGTGACCCTTTACTTAAATTGTTCAAAGAATTTTGATTGGTCCATAAATGTGGGCGTGGCAGGGCGGGGCTTATCAGACTTAGAGAAATCACAAAATAATTCTTTAAAAATCAACCATTTGGCCAACTTTGACCAAACTTGGCAGAAATGTACCTTGGGTGACTCTTTACTTAACTTGTCAGTGAAATTTTGATTGGCCTATAAATGTGGGCGTGGCAGGGCGGAGCTTATCAAATTTTGAGAAATCACAAAATAATTCTTTGAAAATCTTCTCCTCTCAAACCAGTTGGTCAATTTTGACCAAACTTTGAAGGAATGTTCCTTAGGTGACCCTATACTAAAATTGTTTAAAGAACTTTGATTGGTCCATAAATGTGGGCGTGGCAGGGCGGGGCTTATCAGACTTAGAGAAATCACAAAATAATTCTTTAAAAATCAACCATTCGGCCAATTTTGACCAAACTTGGCAGAAATGTACATCGGGTGACCCTTTACTTAGATTGTTCAAAGAATTTTGATTGGTCCATAAATGTGGGCGTGGCAGGGAGGGGCTTATCAGACTTAGAGAAATCACAAAATAATTCTTTAAAAATCAACCATTTGGCCAACTTTGACCAAACTTGGCAGAAATGTACCTTGGGTGACTCTTTACTTAACTTGTCAGCGAAATTTTGATTGGTCTATAAATGTGGGTGTGGCAGGGCGGGGCTTATCAAATTTCGAGAAATCACAAAATAATTCTTTGAAAATCTTCTCCTCTCAAACCAGTTGGTCAATTTTGACCAAACTTTGAAGGAATGTTCCTTAGGTGACCCTATACTTAAATTGTTTAAAGAACTTTGATTGCTCCATAAATGTGGGCGTGGCCAGGCTGGGCTTATCAGACTTAGAGAAATCACAAAATAATTCTTTAAAAATCTACCATTCGGCCAATTTTGACCAAAATTGGCAGAAATGTACATCGGGTGAGTCTTTACTTAACTTGTTCGTGAAATTTTTATTAGTCCATAAATTTGAGTGTGGCAGGGCCGGGCTTATCTGACTTAGAAAAATCACAAAATAATTGTTAAATTCTTTAAAAATCAACGATTGGGCCAATTTCAATTAAACTTGGTAGAAATGCACCTTAAGTGACCCTATACTTAACTTGTTCATGAAATTTTGATTGGTCCATAAATGTGGGCATTGCAGGGCGTGGCTTATCAGAATGGGAGAAATCACGAGAAATTCTTAAAATCAACCATACTTTGTTACTTTCGACCATACTTTGTTATTCAATAATACTTTGTTAGTAAAATTTTAATTGGTCTATAAATTTGGGTGCGGCAGGGTAGGGCTTATCAGAATATGACAAACCATGAAAAAGTTCTTTAATTAAACATAAATCTTTATTAGGTCAAATCTTAGAAAAACCTTGTATGCCCTTCAGAGGTCATATTTTCTGCCCAGTCAATCTGAAAAGAGGTCAGAGTGATTGTTTTGATGAAATCATTGAAGGATTGAAATTGGGTCACTGGGGTTGAAAACTAGGTCAAGCGGTCAAATGTTAGAAAAAAACTGTTTTTTGTCCAAAAATGGGTGCATGGCAGGATGGGGCTTATCAGAAATCATTAGAAAATTTTTCATTGATTGCCGCTTCTCTAATCACTGGACATATTATGAGTGTACTTTGCCAGAATGTTCCTTAGGTGACTTTTTGCAATTTTTTTATTTTTACTTTGAATTTTCAAAACATCTCCAAGACCATTTTTTATTTGAGACACCCTTCTTAGAACTTTTGTGTTGAATTTTAGTCACATGAAAATCAATTCAACGTTCATTAACCCTTTCCCTAACAAGACCATGTTTTCATGTCTCTGAAGGAATTTAGTGTCAGAAAACTTTGAAAGAAAAAACAAAATGCTGATTATTAGCACTTGCTCCTTTTCCTTCAGTATTTTCTGTTCTGTAATGTTCACAAATTCCATATAGTTTTGTAACCCAATTCATCACCTGCAGTAGCTGTCAAATCTTGACAGTCTGAATTTTTATCGTTTGAGAAAAGAGAAAATGCACTAAACAGTGGATTCTTTTTAACTGCAATGTCTATTTGTCAAGATAATTATTGCAATTAACAGAAAAAAGCTAAAAAGGGAGTATATTGTTCTCAAAATTTTAAGTTTTTGCAGACAGGAAATTGCTAATTTGCAATGAATGTCTTATAACAGGATTATATAATTATTAAGAGTCCACTGTTTAACCCATTACCACACAGTGACGCCTTTCAACACCCTGCAAGATAAAGGCTTTTGAAAACATTGTGGAAAATGAAGAAATTGCTTGTGATAAGCAATTTTTTTCATTTTCCACAATATTTTCTGAACAAAAAAACACCAAAAAATTTAAAATTCCATGCACTTGATATTGCGGTCTGCAACACCTTTCAAATTGGAAGAGTTTGGAAAATGGTTAAGTTTGATGCCAAAATGTGATATACTCTTTTTCTCATTTCAGACCCTCTTGACCCGTGACAAGTGTTTGTGTTAATGAAGAAAAAAAAACAACAGTTTATGATTATTATGAAGAATGATTGATAATTTGTAACCCATACTTTGTTAAATTCTATTTAAATCAAAAGTTTAGATAGACTTTGTTCTTTAGGGGCTATTGCAGACGTTAACCTATACCAGGTAAGTGTGCTGGTGACCAAAACATGCTGCAGGAATCTTTTGAGTATGTAGGATTGTGTATTTCAAAGACAGTTGTTATTTGCTTTCTTTGAATTGCATACATGATTATCACCAGTTATGAAGAGGGCCTCTTTTTGGGATAACCGCCTTGTTTATCACAAAAAATAGTTTACCACTTTCATAGAAAGTGGAAATTATTTTCTATCAATTTAACAGAGATACACATTTATTTAAGTTTTGGAAATGATATTTCAACAATAAACTGAATTTGATTTTCTAGTCTTTAGTAATGTACAGTGTCATGCCAATATTTAAATTATTATAACGTTTTGAACAAATTTAGATTTAAATCTCAAAACTAAACACACAGTGAATAATTTAGAATTGCTAATCGCAATTACTTCCAGATCTTTTACATAGGTTAGCAAAATAACATGATTTCTATTGTTTTACTCCTGTCTGTCTGTCAGAAAACTTAACATTTTGCATTTTCTCCAAAAGTGTTTGACAAACAAAGCTGAAATTTGGTATCTAACTTCCTTTCAATGATATCTATATGTTCCATGTAACCCTTATCAACTCTTAATTAAAAAACTTAACATTGTAGAAAAATAGCCATTTCGGGCATTCATGTTTCACAAACACATCTTGTCTTTCAAGAAACTTACATTTTGTCACTCAACTATTCTATCAATCATGATTTCAACAACTGTTCTTATTTATTTCAGACAAATTTATCAATATTACAAAAAGACTTACCGTAATATCACTTGGAACATTTGTGAACTTTTATTATTATTTCCAAAATTGGAAATGTTATACACATTTTTATGATTCTTGTGTGGAACAGTGAATTGTGAACACTTTAATAGTGAACATTTTTTTATGATTTTTGTGCAACACTGATTTAATTCTAAATACAGTTTTGTGATTTTTATGTAGCTGTGAGTTCATTGTGACAGTGAATTGGAGTATATATTGGAATTATTGTGAACATAAGTTCTACCCTATGTGACTTAAGGTTGTGTACCTTAATATAGATCACTTTGTGTTGATTGCTGAAAGATATAGAGTACAGTGTGACGAAGTTAAAGAAAAGAGATACAGAGGAAAAAGGGACTTGGATTTACCATTGATTTATCCGTTTAATGTAAGAACTGGCTTTTTATTACTTTCTCTTGAATTTTTACACTATCTGCACCTAAAGATCAGAAAGGGATCAATATAAAATCTGGTCTGTCCATTAGTTTGTCTGTTTTTTCCTTGTAAGTTAGAAATTAAGATGTAGTGCTCAAATTTGATATTAAAACAGTTCATAATTCATTGGTATGAATCCCTTAATAACATTGTTAAAGTGACTTATCAAGGTCAAAACGATACATGCTTGCAAATTTACACTTCATACACATGTAGCAGCTTTTATGGTCCAGGGCCCTGTTTTTCTTATGATTTTATGAACATTTCAATTCATTTGTAAAACAGGGTCCTGGTCATCAGACAATGTCAAAAGTTGTCTTTGAATGTCTGGAAAATTTGCCATTTTAGTTTATATTTTCTAATTGCAGAAGGAAAATGCCTCGCAAGAAGAATTGGCGAATGAGTAGAGCCAGAAGAGATGTACTCACGAAAACCACAGCTGATTTAACGGGTGTCTTTGAACTATCAGATGGGGGCCTATCCCACCCTTTACCTTCATCTGTTTTGGATGAAACAGATGTAAGGCCATCTGTGTCTATGGAGGGCGTCTTTGGAATATCAGATGGGGGACTTGCCCACCCACAAAAACCATCTGTGTCTATGGAGGGCGTCTTTGGAATATCAGATGGGGGACTTGCCCACCCACAAAAACCATCTGTGTCTGGAATTTGTTCTGAAACTGTTCTTGATACTGTTCTTGATACTGTTCTTGATACTGTTCTTGATACTGTTCTTGATACTGTTCTTGATACTGTTCTTGATACTGTTCATGATACTTTACCAAATACTGCAGATGATATACTTACTGACACTGTTATTGATGCTAGTGCTGATGGTAATACTGTTCTTGCTACTGAAGTTGTTGCTGAAGATACAGAATCCAACACAATGATTTTCGGAACTTTTCATCAAGGTAATCAAATGTTTGACCCATCCTCTCGAAATCTACAATGTACAGCCAATGCCTTATGCTCGATGATATACACAGAGCTTAGACATCTGCCATCTTCACAAAATCTAGATGAAATTCTAATAGAAGGAGATAGATTACATAGAGAAATAGTGATTGGACTGAAAGCGAGGAATGACTTTCAAAGCTTGCTTTTGAATTTGGAAGAGATCCCAGGTTCTGTAACTGCATTTGATAGACATGTTTCTATTGTGAGAGGAAATATTTTATCTGGTGTATTTATTCAAAGTTCTATCAACACTCATATGTCATCACTTCACAGTTGTTTGAAGGAAGCATTTCACACAACTTCTTATCTTTTATTTATCATTGGTTCAGTTTGTTCTGCAATTTTCAGGCAGGATGGTAGATATTGTTTATTTGATTCTCATTCACATGGTGTTGATGGATTGGTAGATGATGATGGAAGATCATTATTAGCTTCTTTTCTTTCAATAGATGATTTGGTAATGTTCATGTATGCAATGTATCAAAGTATGAACATCGATCTAAATGAACAATTTGACATGATGCCAATTAGATTTGCTATAGGAGAAAAAATCCATGAATCTGAATCCAAGAAAAATGAAATTGAATTTACAAATTGTCCACCTGAGAAATTATCTTTGATTGACATATATTTCAAGGATCAAGCAGAGAGACAAAAGCGCAAACAAGAAGTTAGGTCAGATTATGAAATTGTACACGAACGTAAAAGATTAAAAAGAAATGAATATATGAAAAGTTATATGAGGAAAATTAGGCAGGATCCTGAAAGACAATCTAAGGAAAGATTAGTGGCTAGTATTTCAAAGAGAAAGGCAAGAAAAAATCCAGAAAGGCAAGTCAAGGAACAGACTATGACTAGTATTTCAATGAAAAAAGCAAGACAAAATCCAGAAAGGCAAGTCAAGGAACGGACTATGACTAGTATTTCAAAGAAAAAGGCAAGACAAGATTCAGAGAGGCAAGTCAAGGAACGGACTATGACTAATACTTCAATGAAAAAAGCAAGAAAAAATCCTGAAAGGCAAGTCAAGGAACGGACAATGACAAATATTTCAAAGAAAAAAGCAAGAGAAAATCCAGAAAGGCAAGTCAAAGAAAGGTCAATGACAAAGGGTTCTATGCAAAAAGTTAGACAAAATGAGGAAAGAAAGAAGAAAGAAAGAATGTTAACTCTTAAATCAATGCACAAGTGCCGCTCTAGTAAATTGTATAAAGATTCAGAAAGGATGAAAAAACAGAATAAACGTTCATCAAGATTCAATATGATAGTAGAAAATGAAAGAAATAAGACTAAGCGCCAGAGTCTAAGGTCTAATTTAGATTATAAAATTAAGGAAAAGAGCTACAAAAGTTCAAAGCGATATGGTTCCAGCTTAGACGACTGCATTGAAAAATTTAAGAAGAATGTTTCAAAAGGCCCTGTTTATGTTTGTTCATGCTGTAACCAAACATGGTTTAAACATTCTGTTGTGTTATTCAACAAACTAAATTCTAAATGCTCTTCTGATGCAGTTAAAAAATTTTCTACAAATTACATCTCTGTTGATGATTGTGAATGGCTGTGTAAAACATGCTATGAAAAAATTAAACTTAACAAAGTCCCTCCAATGTCTGTTTTCAATCAAAATGCATTTCCTGTACTGCCAAAGGAACTGAATTTACATCAGCTAGAGGAAAGATTAGTTTCTTTGAGAATCCCATTTATGCAGATTAGAGAATTACCAAGAGGAGGTCAGTTGTCCATCAAAGGGAATGTTGTCAATGTCCCGGTTGACATTCAGCCTGTTATACACAGTTTACCAAGAACATTAGATAGTCACTATACAATACCTGTTAAACTTAAGAAGAAACTTTCATATAATAAATGTGATTTCACTGAAAATATTAGACCTCTGCATGTTTTAAGTGCTCTTCATTGGTTAGTGAACCATAGTGTACTGTATAAAGAATCTGGTGTTAAAGTAGATGATGACTGGATGCAATCAATTACTTCAGATTGTAGTGATACAGTAAAAGAGTTCTTTGGAATGACAGGTGAAAGCGTAAGTGAAGAATTAGATTGTAATGATGATGTGAATTATGACTCTGATCACTTTAGTGAAGTTGACGAGACAGAAAAGGTTATTGGTAATAGTGACACTATGCTGGATGCTGCAGACCCAAATAAAGACAACGCTTATACTTTTGCTCCAGGTGAGGGTCAAACACCACTCAGCCTTTATCAAGATCCTGATGCAGAATATTTGTCTTTTCCTACAATTTTCTGTGGACAGAGAAGAAGTCCAAATGATAAAAAACATGTTCACATTCACTATAGTGATACATGCAAGCTAGAACTGAGGCATATTGATCGCAGAGTAGCATCAAATATTCCCAATATCTTCTTTAAGTTAAAGAAAGTTCAACTGAAACAAATTTCTGATAAAGTCCATCTTGCTTTGCGTAGATGTAAAACAGAAGGTAAAACATTTACTGCCTCACAAATGCTTGATACAAATCATCTTAAAGGTGTTGTGAGATTGGATGAGGGATTTTATATTTTCAGAAGTTTAAGGAATTCACCACCATATTTTGAAGCCCGTAAAAAAGATGTTTTTGCAATGATTAGACAACTAGGATTACCTACTTGGTTTACATCTCTTTCGTCGGCAGATACCAGATGGCATGATCTACTAAATATGCTCTCTCAGATAAATGATGGAAAAACAATGTCTGTGGAAGAATTGGATAACTTGACTTGGATTGATAAAACAAAACTTGTGCAAAAAGATCCAGTTACATGTGTAAGGTATTTTGACAACCGAGTACAAGAATTCATAAACACTGTACTTAAAAGTCCCCATGACCCATTAGGAAAAATAATAGATTACTTTTATCGTGTTGAATTCCAACAAAGAGGTTCACCTCACATCCACATGTTAATATGGATTGAAAAGGCTCCTAGATATCATGAAAGTTCATTAGATGAAGTAACATCCTTCATAGATAAGTATGTATCTTGTGAGAAAAATCCAGATCAACAACTTGTAGAACTACAGATACATAAACATTCCAAGTCTTGTAGAAAGAAACAGAAATCTATTTGTAGATTTGGTTTTCCCATTCCTCCAATGAAAAGCACAACTATATTGGAACCGTTAAATGACTGTAAAGAAAAGCAAAATTACAAAGATTTATTTGTCAAAATACAAAAGAAATTGGATGAGTTGAAGGAAACAAATATTACGGTAGATGATTTCCTTACTGAGATCAAAGTAAGCAAGGATGATTACATCAAAGCAGTCCAAAGCTCATTGAGTGGTCCAAAGGTTTTTCTGAAAAGAAAATTAAGTGAGGTTAGAATTAATGCATACATGAAACCTATTCTAAACGCTTGGGGTGCAAACCATGACTTTCAATTTGTATTGGATCCATATGCATGTGCTGTATATATAGTTTCATATATTAGTAAAGCACAGAGAGGAATGAGTATTCTTATGAATGAGGCATGTAAAGAAGCTAGAAGAGGAAATATGGATCTCCGACAACAGGTTAGACATATTGGAAATAAATTCTTGAATAGTGTTGAGGTTAGTGCCCAGGAAGCCTGCTACTTACTTTTACAACAGCCATTGACAAAAGCCTCAAGGGATGTTGTTTTCATTAACACTTCTTTGCCTGAAGAGAGAACATTCCTACTTAAGTCTAAGGAATCTCTTGAAAAATTATCTTCAAATTCTACAGATATTGAAGCAGATAATACCATTAAAAGATATTCTAAAAGACCAAAACAACTTGAAAATTGGTGTTTAGCAGACTATGTGTCCCAGCTTGATATCAAATACAACACTGACAAAGGCACTGCAAGAAATTCAGGTGAAAACATTTCTGAAACATTAAATGAAGAAACCAATGAAGGTGAAAACAATGAAAACATGGATACATATTGTAACGAGGATGAGGTGCTTGACTCAGACACAAATGACTATAATTCAAGTGAGGATAGACAATATTCTATTCCTGGGGGTCGAATTGTTCTCAAAAATGGAATTGTTATAAGTGAAAGGAAACAAAGAAAAGTCATAAGATATGTAAGATTTTCGAAAAAAATTGACATCGAACAGTTCTGTAGAGAAAGATTGCTTCTATTTACTTCATGGAGAGATGAAAGTATTGATTTGAAACAAGGTCATGACTCTTACCTATCAAGGTACAGATCCATTAAAAATTTCATAGAGCACAAAGCCTTGCAGTATGAAAAGAATGCTGATGAACTAGATGATGCAATGGAGCGTGCTCACAATGAGGAAGATTTTGATGATGTTGCCCCAGGCACAGAGCAGTCTGAGCAGGATGACTCAAATATTGGTGCAAAAGAAAGTGAAAGTTTC
This sequence comes from Fragum sueziense, assembly GCA_963680895.1. NCBI lineage: Eukaryota > Metazoa > Mollusca > Bivalvia > Cardiida > Cardiidae > Fragum > Fragum sueziense. Next base: position 71,669,106 of record OY804594.1, on the reverse strand, counting down.
ATATTCTTTGATCCTGATAGACCTGAAAATCAGAGACAAGGTGATATTGCTGGAGATGTTGGTTTAAGTGTTGCTTCTGTAGATATTAGTGTACGCAGGAAAACAATGTCAGACATAGATTACAGGCAATTGATAAAATCATTGAATACGAAACAGAGAGAATTTTTTATTCATGTTTTCCAATCTGTTAAGCGTGATGAACAAAAGTTGAAAGTTTTTTTAACTGGTGGTGCAGGCGTTGGAAAATCTGTTCTTGTAAGTGCATTGTTTGAAGCTTTGCAGCGTTACTTGACATCTAATCCTGGTGATAATCCTGAGAACTGTAGAGTTCTTCTCTGTGCACCAACAGGTAAAGCTGCTTTTCATATAAATGGGGTAACATTACATTCAGCTTTCCGCATTCCAGCAAGCCAGGGTTATGATTGTACTCCACTTAATAGTGACACTTTAAACACCCTTCGAACAAAATATAAAGACTTGTCTGTTGTTATGATTGATGAAGTGTCCATGGTTGGAAATAACATGCTTAAACTCATAAATGAAAGATTAAAACAAATAAAGGGCAGTAATGTTCCATTTGGTGGCTTGCATATGATATTCATTGGAGACCTTTTCCAGTTGAAACCAGTGATGGATGGTTGGATATTTGAGAATTTGAAAACAAATTTTGGACCTTTAGCTACAAACTTATGGCAGGATTTTATTGTAATGCATGAATTGGATGAGATCATGAGGCAAAAGGAAGACAAGCAATTTGCTGAACTTTTGAACAGATTACGAGAAGGAAATCATACACAAGTTGACATTGAAAATCTAAAAAAGAGATTGACTGATACTGCTAGTACAGACTATCCACAAAATACAACACATTTATTCAATACCAATGAGAAAGTGAACAATTTCAATGTCAGGAGCTTTCTTAATAATACTAATGAAAAAGTAAACATTCCTGCTCTTGATCATGTATTAGGAGATGACAATGTGACAGTTAAACAACAACTAATATCAAAGTTGCCACATGATTCCACACACACTGCAGGGCTTAGTCAGATGGTAGGAATAGCTATTGGAATGATTTATGACCTATGTCTTAACCTTGATGTAGATGATGGATTAGTAAATGGGTCTTCTTGTATGATAAATAAAATTGAATACAGACAGAAAAATACTACTAGACCAAGTATTGTGTGGGTTTCTTTCAATGATGATAAAATCGGAACATCATGGCGTTCAAAGTACAGACATTTGTATCATAGTGCTATTAATCCATTATGGACACCTATCTTTGATTCAAAGAGGAACTTTGTGTATTTGAGAAAAACTTTTGTGAGAATACAAATCCCTCTGCGCCAGTCAACAGCAAAAACTGTACATAAATCTCAAGGAGACACGTTGAGTCAGGTTGTAATAGATATGGATGGAAAACGTGTATTTTCCCATGCCCATTATGTCGCAATAAGTAGATCAAGATCCCTGAAAGGCCTTTACATTCTAAACTTGAATGAAAGCAAGATTTCTGTGTCAACTAAAGTTCAAGAAGAAATGATACGTTTAAGAGAATCACAGAAATTGAAACTATGTTACACTCCAGTTTACATGACTAGTGACACTCATTTCACATGCCTTTTCAACAATATGCAGTCTTACAGAAGCCATAAGGATGAATTGTTTTCAGATCCCAATGTCAAAGCTGCAGATTGTTTATGCTTATTAGAAACATGGTTAACTGCAGATGATTCCATCGATTTAGTGCAGAGAACTGGATATCAAATTGTTAGAGCAGATGGGAAACAAGTAAGCAATGCTCGTCCTCACAGAGGAATTATCGTTTATGTGCGGGACAACATTCATATTTCTCATAGCTTTTCTGTGGTAAAGAAAAACATAGAAATGATTGTTGTAGAACTCTTGGTGCAAGATAAAGAAATAGTCATTGCAACATTGTACAACTCTCCTAAATCTTCGGTGACTGACCTGAAGAAATTTCTAACTGAAAATTTAAAGCATTTCAAAGGGAAGCACCTCATTATTCAAGGTGATATCAACATTGATTTATTGGATATGAATACAACTATCCAGAGGTTTATGCAGGATTTCTTCAACTGCAGTCAACAAGTGTCAAAAACAACCCATTATTCTGGCTCCTTAATTGATCATATTTACAGTAATATACCACTGATTCTCACTGATGTCATAGAATGTGTCTGGTCTGATCATTCGATGGTGTATTCTGCTGTGCCAAATCACAGTGTCAATCTTTCATAAAGTTTAAAAAAAAAATCATTAATATTGAGTTGTGTGAAGCTAATGACAAGTTTACATATTATTTTGAATGAAAGAGGTCAGTTTGAAATCTCACCCGTCATTGTTTTTTGCTTTGTCTGCTATTTCAGCAGACAAAGCTGGTGGTTCATATAGGTATGGGTGGCCACTATAGGTGCAGAAAGGTGGACACAAAGATATGTGACCTGTCACACTGAAAGGGACCTTCTGGTTTTTCCATTTAACCAAATCTTGAGATACATGAGATTCAGCAGATATCAACCAGATGTCATATTTGGAATTTTATTGAACATGTAAAACAAACAAGGAAACGAAATATATATATATCCAAGAAATTGCCTTAGAATGAAAAAAATTGATCCTAGTTAGTTTGCACAGACTGGCTAGGTTTGATATTTTTCACACTTTCCATAAGGTACTGTTAAGCTTGGCGGGTCACATAATTATGATCAAGCGATATAACATTCTTTTCTTATTTTTTTTCCTTCATGTTCAACACATATTTCAGCATCTAATAAGAAAGAGAGAAATTTCTACTGTAAGCCTTGTCATATGCTGAACTGTGTGGCAGAAGATTAACATAACGATCAGCCTGCAGTCACATGTTGACTGATCATTTTACACCTTTAACCCATTACCATACAGTGATTCCTTTTGACTCCCCAGAAGATAATGTCCATGGAAAACCATGTGGAAAATGAAGAAATTGCTTGTGAAAACCAAATTCTTCATTTCCCACAATGTTTTCTACATAAGATGACCAAACATGTAAGATTCATTCATTTTAAATTGTCATCTGCAACATTTTTGAATTTGGACTAAGTTAAATTTTTTAGATTTACACTGAGGAAATACTATTGTTTGTCGGAAATTATGTCACTGTTTAATTAATAGAATTGATTCCTATTTGTTACTTTCTGTTACACATGAACTTGCTACTTTACATTAATTCAACTGTACCTTTTTACTCACATTACTATTCCATTCTGCATAATTTTTCTGAAGGCAGTGCAGAGCTTAGCAAATGGTTCATCACGTATAAAAACAAGTTAAATGAGATTTGTAGATTAACATCTCATATATATTTATTGCAGTATGTTCTTTAAATTTCGAAATGTGTTCACACTAACTTACACAAATTTTGTATTTCACATCAACCTCAGTATTGAGAAGAAAACTCATCAAAAAATTAATGACCTGTAGGGTGAAAAATTATGCACAATGGTAAGATTATTGTGACAAATAGAGCAAATATTTATATTTTTATACGCCTGAAGGTTCATATTGTTATGGCCCCGGTCGTCTGTCTGTCCGTCAGTCTGTCCGTTAGCAATTTCTTGTGTGCGCAACTTCTCCTACAGTTTTGATTGGAATTTAATCAAACTTGCCACAATGATTCTCCATTGTGTCTATTTGTGCACATCGCTTACGGAATTCAGATAACCTGTTTCGTTTTTGAATTATCTGCCCTTGAATTGAAAAAATGGCAAATTTTACAAACAAGCCCCTCTCGGGTGTATATGCGCCACTCTGCGGAGCTCTTGTTCCTATTTTGATTATACTTGTTCTAAGCTCAGTAAAGCACTGTCTTACTTTTGTTAAAACTGCTGATCTACTGAAAAAGTTCATGTACCATTCATTGTTTGATTCAAAATATTAGTTTAGTGTTTTATGCGAGTTTTAGAATAAATCTCTGAAATGATTAGAAAATCAAAACAAAGACTAGTACTGATCCAAAAGGAGAATATATTTCAAAGATACTTAATGAATATATATAGCAATGTCATAGATTAACAAATAGACTTTGTTAGAAGTGGAAATGGTGCTTTGCACAAAGAATATCACAATAACCACATTTATATATAAATCATATGAAAGTCATGACAGATGATAGCAAGGGAAAGAGAGAAAAACAAACTATTTATTATATGTTACTCAAATAACAAGAGGACTGATATCATTATGACAGTCAAATATTCATATAAAGGGATTAATGCAACATCATTGTAAATGTGTATGTATTTAAATTTAATTATAATAGTTTAGAAATAATCACTTAAGTATGTTTTTGTATGGCATAGAACAATTCTTTCATATAATAGATGGAAAGGCATTTTAATATATAGCTGTACAATCTGCAAAACTTTGTTTTATCATTGGAATAAAAGCTTACAGGTCTAAAACTCATATATGTACATTTATAGTGAAGATGTCACTCATAACAGATCAAGACAATCCAGAAAGGCTTGTCGGTCTGTAAAGGGTAGAATGATGATCAAAACACATGAAATATGATCATATTCTATTTTAAACAATGGGGTCCTGCTTGACATGGTAGCTTGAATGCCAAACTCATTTCTTGTGAGAAGTTGCGGGTGATGTGATTGGATTACATTCAAGCTGCCATCCATGTGGGTATGGCCTTTGGCAAGTCATTTCAGAGCCCCAGCCTAGTTATAGAGAACATTGTTGACAAAAATTAAGTTGTCCTGGGTTAATATCAGCAGATAGTAGCAATATGCTTTTTGAATTTAGATGTTATACAAAGGTTTGAATAACAGATAATGTTGAGATGAATTAACATTTTACTTTTGTCAAAAACATGAATAAGCTGTAATGAAACTTAACGCTTTCCCAAATAAGAGCTTGTTCATGACGTCCCTAATTTAAGAGGCTTCTGTAAACATTGAGTGCTGATAATCAGCATTTTCTTCTTTTGCTTCATTTTTTTCATAAATTTATTCATTTATTTTTATTTTGCTATATTGTGCAAAACCTGTTTTCATCACCTTCCATTTTGTCTTCTGGTGCAGCTTTTAAATTGGAAGTCTAAAACAATGCCATTTGGGAAAGGGTTAATTGAAAATTTTAAGTAATACATGTACATGCATAATATGAATTCTGCAAGTTGTTTATTTAACAACTTTTATGTAATGAAAATATGTATTGATTGTATGCTATTGTAAACAACAATTTCAATTACTTAAACATTCTTTAATAAAACTTCATTATTTACAGAAACACTTGTGTTTGAGTTTTATTTATACTACCAAATCAAGTTAAACATAAAAACCACTGGTGGTGAACTCGGCCAAAGCAAGGGACATTTTTCGCTACCACAAGGTACAGATATTTCAGTTAAATGTGAGTTTAAAGATCTGATTGGATAGTTTTTCTAATAACAATGAATTTGTTCTAAAAATAGACCGGATGTAGCAATTTGTATAGACAAACCGTCTGTGTTGTTATAAAATCTCGTAACTACAGCTTAATCCAAGCCGTAGTTACAATATTTAAAACAACACAGACGAAATACTATGATCGCGAAAAAATGTCCAACGCTTTGGCCGAGTTCACCACCAGTGAAAACTATCTGGCAAGGTCATATAAATCAAAATTGTGCATTTTACGGCAATTTAAAGAGAGAGATGAAAAAGATCATATCCATGATAATTTTGTGTTGTGTGGAAATCTAAGATGGAAAACCCTACGATACAGAATTTCCAGCCAAATTCTGCCTTATTTCCATAAAACTAAAGCCTTGGCATCATTAGTATCATTTACACCTGTTTTCAGCTCTCCTGAGCACAAGGTGCTATTATATGAGCTTTAATGATCGTCCATCGTCCAGCATCTATCTGTTGCGGGACTTAACCCATTACTACACATTGACTCCCTAAAAGATAACAGCTTTGAAAAACAGTGCGGAAAATGAAGAAATTGCATGTGACAAGCAATTTCTTCATTTCCCACAATGTTTTCTATGCCAAAACACCAAAATATTTTAAATTTCATTCACTTGAAATTGTCGTCTGCAATATCTTTGAATTTGGAAAAGCCCCAAATTTTGCCATTTTGGTAATGGGTCAAAAAATATATTGGAATTTCATCTTTAACTAAGTTTCACTGAAAAAGATATGGCAGGTTGGATCTGAGTACAATAATACACAGAAAATATTGAGGCAAAAGGAGAAAGTGCTGATTATCAGCATTTTCTTCTATTGCCTAAATGTTTTCTCAAGCCTATTCTATCGGGGACATCAAAACCAGCCCTGCGTCCAGTAAGACAAAACGTTTTGTCTACTGAACGCAGCCCAGGTCTTGTTTCAGTTTGGAAAAGGGTTAAGCTGCGGTTACAAGGTTTGGTTGAAATACAGGGATATACATATTGTCGCTTTTCTGCAAAAACCTTGTATCTGCAGCTTGTTTTAAGCTGCAGATACATGTTTTTGGCAGAAAAGCAGCGATATATAACTTTTCCTATTTACAAACAATACTTATTACCACTGAGAAATAAGGTTTCTCAAGGTAAAGTCTATTCTGGAATCAGCTTTCCTGTCAAATTTCCTTATGAAAATCTATACTTGAACCGTCTCATTGATTGAAATACTGAGCCAGTGGAGCGATACAGGCCCTCTTGGGCCTCTTGTTATAATATACGTGAACGATATGTCCGCAGTAACTAGCAACAAGTTGCTTCTCTATGCTGATGATTCAGCTATCCTTGTCTCTGGAAAATCCAGATTTGATATTGAGAATACATTAAGTAATGAACTATCAGCAGTGGGTCAATGGCTGATTTGCAACAAATTTTCTTTGCATCTTGGCAAGACAGAGTCCATACATTTTGGATCTAAACAGAGATTGAAATCTCAACCTAGCCTTGATATTATTTGCAATGGTCAACACATAGAGTCCAAATCTTCAGTCAAGTATCTTGGTGCAACTATTGACCAATCCCTCTCTTTTGAGGCCATGGCAAGGTCTGTCATCAAAAAGTCAAATACTCGTTTGAAGTTTTTATACCGTAAAGGTCAGTTCCTTACTCACTATACAAGAATATTTCTTGTGATGTCCCTGATTCAACGTCATTTTGACTATGCCTCCACAACTTGGTTCTATGGTCTTACACAAGAGTTGAAAAACAAGTTACAGATTTCACAAAATAAACTCATCAGACTCATGTTGAACCTTCATCCTAGGTCACATATTGATAAAGAGCAATTTTTATCTCTCAAAATGCTGCCTGTTGCAAATAGGGTTGACCACCTAGCTTTATGTCATGTTTTTAAAATAAGTTCCAATACTGCTCCTGCTTATATGAGTGAGCATTTTACCACTGCTAGTAGAGTTCACAATTATCCCACTAGGTTTAGATCCAAAATCGATGATTCATCTTCAAACCTGAGTGATATGGCTTTGTCTGACAGCAAAAGATTTGCAGTTCCTAAGGTGAAAGGCTTTGGTATGAAAACCTTTGCATACAAGGGATGTACCTTATGGAACTCCCTACCTCAACATGCTAGAGATGCTGAAACCATGTCATCTTTTAAATACATGTATAAAGTCAAGGAACACTTCTTTAAAATAATGTAGACTTTTATATGTAGTTTTTGAAAAATTCCGTGATAAGCACACAATGTGATAATTATAGATATTTTTATGTATAATAGAGAAGTATCATGCGATATTTTAAAAAAAACTTGATTGTAACTTATTTATGTTCAATTCATTTCATTGCATATAATATATAAATTTTATGATGTAATAAGTCTGACTTATGATCTCAGTTTAACTTGAAAGTGTTTTTTATGTTTCCATTCATGTGATCATATCATTAAGTTATTAATTTATTTATTTAATCTATGTCAAATTTCGAAAGCTAGTCTTCCTATGTCATGCAATATTGTATGTGTAAGGACCACAATGGAATAACTCTTTTTTGTGTTATCCTTCACATATAATGTTGATTGATATGGCCTTATTATTAACATACATGCCTTGTTATCTGTTTTATGTATGTTTTATGATTGCTTGCCATGTGAATTGTAACATTTTAATATGTGTAATAAATTCTGTCTATCTAGTCTGTCTTCAAGATGCTTTTCTGTGCTACATAGATCCTGACCAGGTCGCATACACTCGTATTCTTAAACCGATCTAAATCACTGTTCTAGGTTGTTATCTAATAGCGTCTTAATTCATTGTAGCAATATCCCTGCTTTCCCTCAAAAGGCTACTCAAAAATGCCCACGAACCTTTTTCATCTGGGATGGTACCAACCGACCCTCTGGCTCGCGGACTATACCAACCGATTAGACAAGATATTACTGCTTTTAAACAAAACATCGTAACTACAGCTTTAAAAGTATCATTTTTATGCTTTTCAACAAAAAAAAAACGTGTAACTTCAGATTGATTCAAGCTGCAGTTACGATATTTTTGTTGAAAAGCATCGATATGCTGACTTATATTCATGTTCACTTTATAGGTGTCCTAACTACGTCCTCTGCACTTCTGAATGCAATACTGTGTTTGGTTAACCATCCTGAATACCAAACTAGAATACAGAAGGAGGTAGACGCAGTATTTGGGGCCGAAAACAAGCCATCCGTCAATCAACGACATGATTGTAGCTTTGTAGAAGCCGTGATCCTGGAGACTATGAGATACATACCTGCACTGCCTTTCATGCTGCCCCATGCTTGTATGGTTAACACAGAATTAGACGGTTATGCTATCAAATCGAATTCACAAGTACGTATGTCTTGTAAGCTGCCATCTCTATGTCAACTGCGCAGGCCAAAGGGTTCTACATTCACTTTGATCCTTACGATCCTCATAAGCCAAGGGTTCTACCTCCGCTTTGTTCCTTACGAACGTTGGTAAGGAACAAAGCGGAGGTAGAACCCTTGGTTTGCGAAGATGTCTTTGCGTGTGAGCTACTGTGGGTACTTTTATACAAGTGCCATAACTCTGTAATATTTGTACCTACTATTTCTGGTGTTCTGAAATCTTGCACATAGTCATGCGACCATATTGCTATTATCCTCAATGTCTGCAAAGATGCATTATAATGTATACTTAAACGAATCTTTTTTCGACGTCGCAATTTTTTATCTTTATATATAAAGGTAATATATAGGTAAATCTAAAAGAAGGGAAAAGAAATTGAAATATTCCCGCTTTTCTCCAAACTTTTGAATCACAGGTACTTTATTTACCTGCTAATTACATTATTTATTGTCGTTTTTCAGCAAAAGCCTCGTAACTGTAGCTTAATACAAACTGCAGTTACGAGGTTTTCATTGAAAAGCATCATCATATCAAATCTTTTCTTCGTCTATACCATCATCACCGGAACACATTAGTTAATTTGGATAAATGTAATTTGTTTATGCATGTATTATGGACAATTTTGTCTCATACAATAAAGAAACTTGAAACTTGAAACTTATATATACTGAGAGGCAAAAATAAGTATACACCTTAGTTCTTCCACGTTTTCTGAGAAAACGATTCATAGATTATCAAGGATTTTAAACGCCAACTAACATTATCGTTTGCTTGATGTAAACTTCTTGGCCTACCTGTCTATATGTCCTTCCTTCCGTTGAAAAGTTTTTGTTCATAGCCCGCAGTGTCATCGAAAATGGGGGTTTAATCAATTTATTAATGCAAGAATTCACGTTGACACAATCGCTACATTTATAAACATACTTGGATAAAATTTTCATAGAAAGTGCCTAGTCACTTAGGATCATGCGTACATTGTTAGTGCTTTTCCATATTACGATGCGTCATCGCAAAAGGGGGCTTAATGAAAAAGAGTTATCTGACATAACTCCTAAATTTATGGACGGATTTTGATAAAATTTGCACAGAATGTTCCTATACTATCTGACTAAGAGTATGTAGTGTCACATTTCTTTCGTATTATGCTGCGTCATAGAATGGGTCCTAATGACAAAAAGGGGCATATTGATCGATTTCAACCAGCCACTGAGAAGTGTGTTATAATGTTAGAGAAATTTTACCGTTGTGATTTGTTGTAATTAAGAATACAAAAATCAAATACGGATTAACTGCAATATTTGATGCTCCACTAAGTTGCACGTGCAAAATTTGCAAAATCGGCATGTAGCAAGTGTATGGGAAGTCAAGCAATTTCTAGTGCAATTTAACAACACTGCATTATTGCTTTATGAGTAGAAATAAATTGTTAAAAATTTCGAGTCGATATGATTGAAATTAAGAGAGATATTGAAAAACAAAAAGTGTTTACTTTCTTTTGCCTCTCAGTATATGTGTAATATCCCTGTTTACACTGAACAGATGTTCTAAACCGCCACTTTTCAGAACAGATTTTTTGGTGTACATGAAAAACGCAAAGTTCGTTTGAAACAATATTATGCACATTAGATTTTTTAAACCCTACCTATCGATTTAACGCGGTAAAGTCAAAATCAAAACAATAACTTTTTGTGTAAAGAGGCTTTGATATAAAACCGTTTTTGCACGTGGCGCACGATGTGATGAGTTAGTTTAATTGCACAACATTTACTTTAGCATTACTTCATTTTGATCCGACATGTCGATTTTGAAAAGAAAAGGCAACTCAATGGGCCGGATGTCCTTCAGTGATATGGGTCGTACTGTGGGGCTTATCAGAAGTGACGTCAATATGAATAAGGCATGTACCCTTTTCAGTGACGTATGCATGTTTCAAAAGGTAGCTCGTGATACTGCTAAATGCATTAACTGTTTTCCGATTGCCTTCTGAATTGCGAATTTTACGGACACCAAACCGTGTCAAAGTCCATCACAGAGCATGGCCTTCAGAGTCCACCATACAAAATATTATTAGTTCACATGCACATTTTCTGACAGATGACATGTCTCTTTCACAAATTTAGCATGTCAGTAATGGATGTTTGACGTATGTATGCTAATAGAGAGGACTTAAATTTTTGTTTACAAACTGCATTTTGGTGTTCTTTTGGCGCGTATTATATTCCGTAGAACACCGTAAAGTACTCAAAAGTGATGATATGCCGACATTGTTGTTAAATGCATTGGCTGTTTTCATGGTGCTTCTTTCTAACGAGTTATATGGCCTCAAAAACCATGTCAAAGTGCACCACAGATCATGATCCGTACAGTGTACCATACAAATTGTTGTTATTCCACATGTACGAGGGTTGTCCTGAAAGTTCGTGGACACACAATTTATTTTGCTTCATAATACTTTGTTTGTGAAAAAATCTATATCACACGAAAGCTAAACCTCTATCAAGTACTTTTCCAGCAAAAAGAAATAAATCTAATTTGCTATTATTTTGCAATAGGACCTAACACGACCCTACATAGGGGTACCCGGAGCACGTCAAATTTTGAGCTTTTTTGCTACCCATGTCTGTGTGTTTTAATTTAATTTAACGTATGAAATTGGCTGTAAACAAAATATTAAATGTATAAAAATGTGACCTAACATTCCGACTCCATATTGATGTGATTTCAATGTCGTCGCGTTAAAAATTGACATTTAAGGACGGTTTAAAAAAGTTTGATATGGAAGGAAATCTGTGAAAAATGATGACGTCGGACGTTTGGGCGGAGCAGCGCGTTCTTGTGAAATTTTGCGTGGAACTAGGAAAAACGCCTGCAGAGACCAGGGCATTCGTAAATTCTTCTATGAAGAGACCATGTGTGCCGTATTATCTCGTTTGCAATTGTCACAAACGTTTCCTGGGAAGCAATAGCTGATTCGAGGTCTCAAAGATCGAGTATTATAACAGATTGAAAAGTTAATTTATTGAGTGACGTCGTGAACGACGATAGGCAAAATACGGTAAGATAAGTCAGGGGAAAATGTGAACTGTCAAAAACAATTGTTAACGAAATCCACACAAAACATTTGAAAATGTAAACAGTGTGTACACGAGGCTGCGTAGAATGCTTTCTGAAGAAAATAAAGCCGCACAAGTCTTCGTGGCAAAAATATTTCTTCGTTGCCGGAACGTCGTAACGTCATGGCGTGCTCCGGGGTGCATCTACCTTCTTCACAAAAACTCATGTAATTCTGTTAAAAATGGAGGGATTTTGTTCAAATTTTGAAATGTTGTTTCTAAAATATTGTTTATTGACATAATTTATGTGTTATAAAATCTTCTTTTCTCATTTTTATATATTAGATAGTGTCCACGAACTTTCCGGACAACCCTCGTACCTTTCTTGACGAAAGACATGGCTTATTAATCGGTTATGCATATCACTAATAGATTCTTGACGCCTGTATGCTTCTGGAGAGGATACAAAGTTATGTTTACAAACTGGATTTTTTGTTCTTTTTATAGCACGTATTGTATTCCGTAGAACACCATCAAAGAATTCATAAGTGAGGACTAACCGACATTTTTGTAAGCAGTCAACAAACATCACTCAGATTTGATGCGCAGATTAATTCAAATCGGAGAAATGCTCCAATGTAATCAAAAGACGTTACAATAAGTTTTGGCACAAATGCCACGTAACCGGAAGTGTGGCAGACATACCTAGGCTACTGAAACGTCTTGAATGACACCTTAGTACTTCCCAGATAGCTGCAACTGAATGAGGGCTCGTTGTCAATCAGAGTTGTTGACGCAGATTGATGTCATATCCCGTACTTACAGTTTACCTTTCTGATGTGAAAATGTAGACGTGACAGTGACCCTTTTCAATTTGCGATTTAGTCATGTTATTGTCAAAAGGCATCAATGAACTTTTGACATCTTCTGTGAAAATGGGTAATCTTTATTATTTGGAAATTTCAAGCTCATATCTAAAATATTAATGGAGATATATAAAGTCACATGCCGTGGCGGTTTAGAAGATCTGTTCAGTGTATATTTGTAAATGCGATTGCTCTGAACCTTTGCACACGCTTTAAAGAAATAATCATTCATCATACAGGCAAAGATTCAGAAAACAGAATATAGATGTCGTAAAGACGACGTTGGCGACTTTGGCGGGACGGCGGACGCGCGCTGGCGGGACGAGGTACATAACGTTGACGGGGCGACGAACGAGACGTTACGTCATATTGCCAATTGTATTTGTAAATAACGTAAATAAATCAGTCGCATTTCAAACTCAACGAGAGTCACTTCGTGTAGATCTATTCCACTTTGCGATATTTTTGGTGCCGTGACCGAAACTAGATTGGAGAATAGATATGGATGCGCGACTCAAGAGGCGGAGACAATCACTCAAGACGTTGATTCAACGACAGCTTGTCAAATTAGAGGAATCACTTGGGGATGTTTCACATTTCAATACCGTTCGAGGAACTTTGGAGAAGAAGATTGCGTTAATGGAGGAAATCAACGAAGAAGTTATTTCTGTAGTCGACGAGACCCGAGATCATGGTGGCAGTGATTGGCAACTTTCCGATATGAGACGAGCATTGAAGGCAGAATTGAACATTCTAGAATCAAGTGATCCAGTTGGAAACACTCGTGAACATGTGGCCACTGCATCTTTCGTTGTCGGGGCGAGATCGACGCAGAGTAAACGTCGTCCACCGCGGATGACAGATCCAGACATTACAAAACAGGAAAGGTGCTATTTCTGCAGTGGCAACCATACTGCCGTTAATTGTGAGAACATTTCGAATCCCATTGAGAGAAAAAACATTCGTCAGAAGAAGTTATGCTTCAATTGCTTGGGAAAACATGTAGCCAGTTCCTGTACTTCGACAAACAGATGCAAAAATTGCCAGCGGAAACACCATACGAGCATATGCCAACAGAGAAATGAAAGCAAATCGCAAAATATTGCTGACCCAGTTACAACCGAATCGAGTTCTATTCAAGCGAGAATTATTCCAGACGTCGAATCTACTACCACCTTCCATTCTGTGACTCGAGGCAAAAACGACGTGTTGCTGAAAACTGCGGTAGCCACGGTAAGCTCTGACAAAGCCTATGTAGAATCGAACATTCTATTTGATGAAGGAGCTCAGCAGTCCTTTATCACAAACGATCTGGCAGAGAAATTACAGTTAGAGAGACTTGGATCGGAAACAGTTCATCTTGCGGCATTTGGGCAGAGTCAGACACACTTCATCATTTCGACAGGGCTACGATTTACCTCCATACCGACCACCCAGGGAAAATTGCTATCGACGTTTTAATTGTTCCGACAATCGCCACACCCATACGTAACCATATCAGAGCTGTTGCGAATCTACCGCACTTACGAGGTTTGAACTTGGCACATCCCGTATTTGATAATAACACTTTCAACGTTGAGCTACTGATCGGGGCAGATAATTATTGGCGGATCGTTGGGGATGAAGTTATACGGGGTGATGGACCTACAGCCGTCCAATCTAAAATCGGCTATCTACTTTCAGGGCCTGTCACATCGTCAGTTACAGACAGGCAAACTAGCAGAGCAGTGACAATTGTTACAACCAAACCCAGAAGTGGAATCGGAGAGACCAAACCTGTTGAAGTTCCCCATGTGGTAAATGAACATTCGTTAAATAGTTCATGCAAAAGAGACACGCACACGATCCAATGTTTGCGGCCGGGAGAATGTCGTGTACACGATAACGGTTACATCAATATGATCCATTCGAGTGGTCAGAGGATAGAAGTCAAAACTACTGTTACGAGCGGTGACGAATTCAAACGATCACGAGAGACGACCACCTTTGTGCGGCCGGGAGGATGTCGTAAAGACGACGTTGGCGACTTTGGCGGGACGGCGGACGCGCGCTGGCGGGACGACGTACATAACGTTGACGGGGCGACGAACGAGACGTTACGTCATATTGCCAATTGTATTTGTAAATAACGTAAATAAATCAGTCGCATTTCAAACTCAACGAGAGTCACTTCGTGTATTCCACTTTGCGATAATATATTAGCATAACGTCTAGCATGTCGAACAAACAATTCGTCACTGAAAAAAAAAAGAAACTGTAAAAATGTACCTATTGGGGCGATGTTACCTGTAAAGGACTTTCCAAATTAGGATTTGATTCCGACATTTTCCCAGATCTTTGCTTATATGTTTGTCTGTCCGCTAGGTGCTCGCTAATCTCTTGTATATAAATCACGATGATTCTAGAATGACACGATTTAAAAACGCAAAAAGTACTTTTACAAATGGTATCCACTACATTTTACGAAATCGATGTATAGTCATGTAGAATTGTAAATGTTACAAGTGTTAACATTACAGGACAAAAAATTACATTTAAAGCCATGAATAATTCTAAATGGACGTCAGATTATGCCAAAATGCACGTTGAGTCAAGGGCCTGGCATCGAACAGGACGACGACAGCGAACCCCGTGTTTTCACAGACGACTTATCACCGTTTCACGATGTAAAGGCCGCCCGCAATTACCAACCATAGAATTTGCTGCAGACTGAGCCGTCACAAATCTGTTGCGTTAGTGACGTTGACGTATACAATTTTGTTGACGTACAGTTGTTACACGCAGCTGCTGACCAGGACGTGGGTGGTCTGTAAATCTTCCTGTGTCGTTTACACGTCTCATCAATCTTTGAACGTCCATTCGGCTACATGAAAGCGTCTAGCTACCTTCATTTGCGAAACACCGTCAACCAAAAGCCCAAAAAATCGTTTGCTTTTTGCCAAAGCAAGCCTCAGCATTTTGTACACAATTTTGTTTCGTAGTTCTCGTTTATTTTCAATAAGTAAATCAAAATGGCAATTTGTACACACAAAAATAATGATTTATCACGTGGTCTGAATACACGAGACACACGCGCATTTGGTAATGGGCGGTTCAGATGTCCTGATAGTTTACAGTTATTACGACAAAATATCTGGGATGTGAAGCGTATACATTGCCTCATACATGTCCCCAAATCTGGTGCCGATCGAGGCAATAGGAAAGAAATGGTTAATGAAAACGTGTTTTGCATTTTTAAATCGTGTCAGTTTATTTGAGGCGACCCATGGACCTATGTTAACCCATTACAACTATAAGGTAACAGTATATATAATAATCAGACTACACAAAGGCGAAAATTGATTCATGAGGGCATATCAAATGTCGTATAAGGACCTTTTCCAACATCTTTGCTCATATCGCAGCTTTTCAACGAAAACCTCGTAACTGCAGCTTGTCTTTAGCTGCAGTTACGGGGTTTTTGTTGTAAACGACGATTATTATGTTTGTCTGTCCATCAGGTGATCGCTAATCTTTGGTATATACATCACGATGAATCTATTTGGGGAGATCCATGGACTTACAGACCTGAACGATTTCTAGATGAAGACGGACATCTCTTGCCGAATGATCATATCTTTATGAAAAGGTAGGTTTTTTGTTCATGATGTCCCCTTTTTTATCTAAGTGCGGTATGTGCGATTACAAAATGCCATCAAGATTCCGTACCTTGAATGCCAGTAGCTTTCTAATAATTTAGCTACAATTAAAATATACTAATGGACAAAAGTCTTGTCCATGTCTAAAAGTGTAAATAATTCGGTAACCACTTGAGGTAAGTCGATCAAAATTTACATGCATCATGTACACCATCATAAATAAAAGACTTAGTCTAGTTATCTCCCAGTCTAACCATATCTGATGTCGTAATCGTGACATAGGTTTCTTGAACAAATGAAGTAAACAGAAGGGTATGGCTGACGGATTTTCAACTAAAAGTGGATTTCGTTGACAGGGAATGATAGATATCGGTGGTTGTTTATCTTATTGCAAGCGAATGGTTTCGGCCTGTGAATTATACTAGGTCGCTGTTCTCTTGCAATATAGATTTCTGTCAAAATGTCCACAAACATGACGTTCAACTTCAAAAGTGAACGGAAATCACTTGTAAACAGACATTATCTAGAGATAAAGATAGAATCAAAGGGAGCAAATTGGATGAATCTGACAATTAAATGCGGAAGCGATTTGTGTTCCGTGTTCTTGTTTAAGTTACTCCAATTTTTCTTTTTCAAGCTTCAAATGAATACAAAGTTAACTTTGTTTATTGAAAATGGCATTCCCCATTTTTCGCTTTTAACCCTTTCCCAAACGGCAAAATTTTAGGGTGATCCACTTCAAACAAACTGCCACAATGACAAAATGGAAGTTATTAAAGGTAGAATTTGTGTAAAATATGGTATAGAAAATATTGGGACATAAGGAGAAAAGGCTTGGGAAAACATTGAAACAAAAGAAGAATTTGCTGATAACCACCAGGTCTTGTTAATTGAACAACAAAGGTGAACACTCACCTGTTTTTGTCCAAAAATCGTGATCCCAGAGACAGAGCCGCACATGTCCGGAACTGCCCCAGATGATTTGAATAGCAGAGTCATTTGCTCTGTCTTTGTAGTTTCCACACCGTGTATATTCTTTGGTAAAAGTAATGAAAATTCAGATGAAGCGACGAACACAGCCTCATTCACTGCATAACTGAATTCATTTTGAATTCCTGACGGAATACAGGGAAAATCCGGAACCTTTTCCGGTTGTTCCGGTTCATATATTTCGACGTATTCGTCATTTTTATAACTTGTTGTTCGAAGCCTTCATCTTATGGGGCGCGAAAAAGCGTCATTGCATGGGAACGGCTTAAATATTCATTCTGTATCTTATTTTCAGCCTCTTGTCATTTGGATCCGGTCGTCGGCGGTGTCCGGGCATGGGTATGGCCACAACTCGGATATTTCTGTATTTAGCCTCTTTACTACAGCACTACACGCTTGTGCCTTCTTCCGGAAAGTGCGGAACATGTGACCCAAGATATGGGGATTTTACGTTAAATGTACTGGTGAGGCCGAGGGAGTTTTACTGCTTAGCTCGAAAACGAGATGATGGGGCAAAATGAAATATATGTGACCCGTCGCGCTAAAGGGGGCCTTATCCGAACTAAAAAATCCTAACTTTGACAAACTTGTCAGATTAAGCACAGTTCAACCAGTTACTGTGTGCAAAAAATGAACATATAGTAAGATAGGGAAAACATTCCGGATTTAGAGAATTACATAAAAGTGAAAAGTGTCGGCCCTAGTCTGGCTGCGCAGACTGCGCAGACTGACTAGGGTCGATATTTTTCACACTCCCCCCCCCAATATTCAGGAGAAGGGCTTTAGCCCCCCCAATATGAAATTGCTTTCTACGGGCCTGCAAATAAGATCGGGTTCTGTCATCTCTAGTAGAAATGGCTTGGGAGAACATTGAGGCAAAAGAAGAAACTATTGATAACCAGCAGTATCTTCTTTTGTCTCAATATTCTATGTGATGAATTTACACAAACTATTTTCCATTTAAAGGGGCTCATTCTATGTTTTTATGCTTCCGAACTGTTCGGGAACTCATATTTGTGCATGGAAAAACAATTAGCAATGCATAAAAACCTCGATCTCGGCAAAAAACATCTTTCCTTTGCTATAGATCAATCCTTTACAAGCGTGTTTACACATTCTATTTTTACTTCAAAACAAGACAATGTCAAGGTCACAGAGACACACCTCCGTGGTAATAACACACCGTACAACCGGCTGTGTCGATGACTGTGACCGTATTTGCGAGGAATATGTGAAAAGGTTTATTTTGTACAAGCACTGAACATTTATACGCGTATTTATCAACTGTAGAATACCAAAGATCCTTTCGTTTATCTATAAAAGTAAATTCATTTGACCTACCATGCACATGACATCAGATGCCGAATCTGTCTTCGCTGACTTTCTACGCAGCCGGTTGTACGATGTGTTAAATCTCGCTGAGCACAGATGACGTATCTCTGACGTAATTGATTTTTGAAGGTTGGGCATATGTAGCCGTTACAAAACAAAAACAAGGACGACCAGCATGTTATTAATTGACTTGGATTTTAATACTTAATAAAGCTCGTGGAGTGCTAACAATGGACATAAATGATCTACCCCTTCAGGTTGGTAATTTCATACGTTATTTCTGGTTTGTAATTATTGTGCCATTTGCATTTTCGACAGCCTAGCTCGCCCCCCTTTAAAGATCAATTTTGTCCTCTATAGCAGCTTTCCAATTGGATCATCCCCAGAATTTTATTGTTTGGGAAAGGGTTAAAACTACTCTATAATTAGTAGACCGTGTGGTATGGAAGGACAAGAGAGTAAGGGTCAGAAAAACAGGGTTAGGGTTTACAGGGGTCGATAATTCTTTTCCCGCTACCCTTAAAGTGACATTTCACATTTATTTCATTTTTTAAAAGTATGGTTTGATGCAAATATTGTTTATTCTAATGCGTAGAAATGCTATCAGTTTTTTAAGTTGTTATTTATAAGCGAAAAATACGGCTTTAAAGTTGAGACAGAAACGACAAATTCTATATAAATCTGAACTGTTGTCTACAACAATTTGTCTAATTTTGGCACAAAAATATATATCGTCTGTGTAACTGCAAAACCTCGTATGCTGATTTTGGTGATTTTCAAATAAAAATCTTGTGTGTCCAGTTAAGACAATTCTTGCAGGTTTCGAAATATTTTTACTTGTCAGTATTAATGACACATTATTTGTGAACAATATGTCCACATTGCAAGTAAAACCTTTCAGTTTGGGACAAGTTATTACATTTTGTTCCTTCCCCTTTAAAATGTTCCATAAACGAGATACGAGGTTTTACATTTACAACGACGATATTTCTCCTAGACGGTTCAATGTTTTGACTTGAAATTTTCAGAATTTCCTTAAAAAAAGTTGCTCTTTCAGATAGAATAAAAGTAAAATTTAAAAATGTATTGACGAGCAAACAGATATTACTGTATTGAAGATTTTCTGACGTCGTGCCTTGTGATTCACTGTCGTGAAAATTATGCGGCCTGATCAGCTACCACAAGTTCTTTATAACGTTTCAAGTATAGCTTGTACACGAAGATTGTTGTATAAAATAATAAGTGTTTTGTGTGTGATAATGCACGTAGTACAATGAATATTTCGTCGCTTTCAACAAAAAAAAAACTCGTAACTGTAGCTTAAATCAAGCTGTAGTTACAAGATTTTTGGCATAGATTTATCAAAGCATTTTGCGTGCATGATCAACTGATAACACGCAGTCTACCCCTAAGATTATCAAATCTAGGTTGATATTTAGTATTACGCTCGGATTAGATTATTTTATGACTCATAAAATGGCGTTTAATTTTGTGAATAAGAAGATCCTTATAACCGGTGCTGGTCGAGGTATTGGCAGAGCTCTTGCAATAGCCATCCATAAATCAGGAGGTACCGTGTATGCAGTTAGTAAACAACAAACAACGTTAGACGCGCTCGTGAAGGAATGTGGAGAGACAAACATTAATCCTATACAAGTGGATCTGATGGACTGGGATAAAACGAGAGAAAAACTCGAACAGCTCGAAGCCATGGATGGTTTGGTCAACAATGCAGGTGTTACACCGGCTTGGCAACATTCTCTTGACGTATCCAAACAGGTGATCGAGGACACGTTCAGTATAAATTTGATGGCAGCTGTAAATGTTACACAAATAATTGGACGTAAGATGGTGACCGCAGGTAGGAGGGGATCGATCGTTAATGTGTCTAGTATAGGTGGAGTAAGTGCAATTCGTGAGATCATGGCTTACAACATGTCAAAGGCCGCGTTAGACATGATGACCAAGCAGTTTGCCCTGGAGCTGGGTCCCCACAACATACGAGTCAACTCGGTTAACCCCACAGTGATTCTTACAGATATGTCGAGAGACAGGTGGAGCGACCCTGCGAATGCCAAGAAACTAATTGACCACACACCGCTTGGAAGATTCGCGGAGATAGAGGAGGTTGTCGACCCTATGTTGTTCTTATTGAGTGATTACTCGACTATGGTGACAGGAACAATTAACCCTATTGAGGGAGGTCTGTTGTCAAATATCTCTGTTTAAACTTATATCCCAAACGAGACCTGAGGCGCATGCTTCAGAGTGAGATTTTTTAAAGATTTCTTAAGATGTTTTACTTTAAATTTTTTAAGACCTAGATTCCTGTCCAAGTGTTCCAAGTGATCCATACTTCATACAAATGACGTCCTGATGACGTCATTTGTATGAAGTATGGAGCATTACCGTGGCACCATGGAACATTCGGAACAACTCGGTCAATTCTCTTTTATATTATTTCAACAGAATTCACTGAGGGGTTCCGCACGTAGTATAGGGTAATGGCGCCTCCGATTGAGCGTCTTAAAAATCTCGCGCTAAACAACGCTTTGTCCTAAAAATCTTTTAAAGAAATCTCAAGATATCTCAAGAAATCTCGCTGTAAAGAACGCGCCCTGACAGAAAGTGCTACGGAAAATTTTCAGGCAAAAGAAGAAAATGCTGATATTCAGTATTTTCTGCTTTTGCCTGAATGATTTCTGTGCATTTATAAGTTACCTTGAAATTCCATTTAATTAAGCTCTATTTTGTCTACAGCAGCTTTCAAATTGGACCACCCAACACTTTTTTCCGTATGGGAAAGGGTTTAACATATTCCAGACGACAATTATTTGACCTAGGGTTGTCCCATTTTAAAGTTGCTACTAATGACAAAGTGGATGTTACTAGGGTAATATTTTTGAAAAAAAAAAACCCCACACACAAAACACACACACACACACACACACACACACACACACACACACACACACACACACACACACACACACACACACACACACACACACACACACACACACACACACACACACACACACACACACACACACACACACACACACACACACACAAAAACAATTGAGACAAAAGAAGAAAATCCTGCGATTCATCATTTTCTTCCTTGGCCTCAATGTTTTATTATGACAAATTTATTTGCGACGTCAAAATCAGATCTCGTTTGGAATAGGGTTAATCACGATTGTTCCAAACAACAAAAGCTTAGACTCATACAATTTAAAAGCTGCTATAGACAACAGAATCAGCATTGAAAAGCGTAGATTTAATGTACAATATAGCATGGAAAATATTTAGCATTTTCTTCTTTTAGCTCGATGTTTTCCAGTTACGTTTTTAGGAATCGACGAAACCAAGTTTTCTTTGGGATAGTGTTAAGAGTTTCGCATTGTCTTATCCAAGATTTGTGTCTTTATTCTTGATTATTGACCAATATCATTCGTTTACATTGACTATGTATAGTATACTTTCTTCTATTACACGCTTTAAGTTTTTATACCAAATGTCTACTCTCAAAGACATTTTGCAATTACTTTCTTATTTCGGCGTCAATTTTCAAACGTTTTTTTTTTTTTTTTTTTTTGCATGTACCCCGCTTTACTGATATCTTTCCTTTGATGTATGCCTTTCCTGAATCCTCGGTGTAAATTAGTCCCAACCGACGTTTTTCTTGTCGGTTGGGATCAATTTTTGCAAAAAAGTATGAGGTATTTGTAGGCCTAAGGTAGAAGACCCATAATGGAAAAAAACACATTTTGTAAAATGCCAGTAATTCCTAAACTGTGTCAAATATAACATTTATATAACATAAGCATTTTGAACCGTTTAGAATTTTGAATTCATGCATACTTATGAAAATATTTGAAAAATGTTCAAATTACCTACCGTGCATATGAATGTAGAGTAAATGATATTTGTAAATTATTTTCTTCTTGAAGCATAATTTTGAAATCCGGCACGGTGAATCAACTTATGTGAAGTGTATTTACAAGTGTGTGTAATTTGATGCATTTCATATGGCTAGAAAATGTTGTTTTTCATTATGGGTCTCCTACCTTAAATATGTCATAAATCCGAGGAAAGAGTTCAGTAACACTGTACGGAAACTACCGAGACAGAGCCAGTTGCTCTTTTATTCAAATTCTCTGGGGCGGCCATGTGTGGCTCTGTCTCTGGAACATGACTTTTTTCGGCTATTTACCGTTGGAATGTACATAAATAGATGATGTAAACAAGAAAAAATCACATAGGGTCGACCCACGACGACAATGATCCTGTGAAAACCCTGCCGACTTGGAAGCCCACAGAATTAGAACAGACAGATAAATGGTCTTAGAGGAGCATGACATTCTCGGATTTTCGGTTTTAAGCACCAAAAGAAAATAATTGAACAACAAAGTTGAACACTCATCTGTTTTGTCCAAAAATCGGGATCACAGAGACAGAGCCACACATGGCCGGAAGCGCCCCAGAGGATTTGAATAGTAGAGCCATTGGCTCTGTCTCTGTAGTTTCCGTACCGTAAGTAAGGCGGCGTATATGCAACAAACCGCTTGAAAACTGACGCATAAATAAGAAAGGTATTGCACAATTTCTTACCTGAAGTGTGATTAAATTGACCGTAGTTGTTATCATTTCGTTTTCAAGGCGGCTGGGATCAATTTTTGGAAAAAGCAAAAGGATTCAACAAATGATTTATATATCTTAGAAAAGAGCTCAATAAGGTGGGGTATATGCAACAAACCTTTTGAAAATTGACTCAGATATAAATGCATTTTAATAGTCATATTAAAACAGTTTATGTGAACCGCATGTAGTATAAGGGAGGCAAATGTGACAATCAAATTTAAATGAGCGAATTGGATTATCTCCCTTGGCACATTATCGGATTTAATAAAGCAGAAGAATTATTTCCCTTTGATAAATCCGCTAGGTGGCGCCCCAGACCTAAAATAAAAACAAAGCAAGAAGGAAAACAACGACGAATCAAGAAAGAAATTTCGGTAATTATCTGTTAATTAAAGAAGTTTGGACTATCAAACATACGTGTTAGGGTGTATAAAGCATTGTACTATCGATTGATATACACACTTTGGTGAAGCGAAGACGATTTTGGATGATTTAGCTTGAAATTCGGGACGATGAGATAGATTTTCTAAATCTATTTATAGAACGCTTAGTGATCAAAACAATTTCGTTAGTTTTGGAGCAGTTATATCGGACTGTAGACGTCGTATAGGCTTTGTGGTACCAATTGATCGAAATATGTCACATCTGATTATTGGGAGTTCGCACATTACGAGGCTGGAGAGATATCTTCGACGAGTCCACGGGGAAAACACGTTTCGCTTGGCCCATGGAAGTGATGCTATTCACTTTTGCGGTATCTCTGGTGGGAAATTAACCGATCCTACGCACGTTCGACGATTTGAGAGAGCTGTAGCTACTACAAAACCACAGCGATTATTCGTTCAAATTGGAGGGAATGACTTAGACCGTGTCGATATGGATGAGGATAGCCTCCATGAATTAGTGCTGAGACTCGTTACTATTTGTCAATTGTTTATTGCTAGATATAATGTGAAGTGCATTTACATTGGTCAATTGCTTTTTAGAGAAAGAACCAGACATTTGCCTGTTGACAAGTACAATGAGTTGGTCATCAGAGTAAACAGATTGTTGAAATCTGAGCTGGTCCAATTTGAAAACATTGTGTATTGGAGACTGAGAGGGTTGAAGGAAGGAAATGTTTTTGTGATGGGGTTCATCTATCTGAACCTTATCAGAGGAAATATTTCCGGAATATTCGTGGGGCGTTGATTCATAAGTTACGCTTATGAATCTCCTTTCTACGATGATGACCGGATCATTGTGCTTGTCTTTCTCCCTAATTGTTTTATCAAGTACTTCAAAGAAGCGAATTATGCGATAATGATGTGTTCAGGTTTCCGGCATTATGTTTTCAAAGTTTTCTTCTTCCATCAAAAGTACACCGAGGTAGAACATATATCAATTCATTTCAAATATATATGTTTTCATATGATTTGTTATACCTTTATGTTTTATAATTTTCAGATCTAAAGTAATTAAATCTGAGAAGTTAAAGCTAGTCAAGCTTGAAAGTTGAGAAAATTTCTCAAAACAAGTTCATATTTGAGTAAGTAGGTTACTACAAATTAAATTAACACAAAATGAATTGTATTTAGAAGTAAAAAAATCAATTTGTCTAGCACAAATTGAATTTGGAAACAATTGTTTGGGATGTTTTGTCACTGTTTCATTGCTTGGTATTAAGCCAATATAGATGCTTATAAAAGCATATTTCATTAGACGTTGGAAATTCTCAGCAAGAATGTCATATAAAGTGTCAAAATACATCACTTATTCACAAGTTGCTGTGGCTTTAATCAAATACAAAGTAGCAATAATGCAAATTTTACTTAACATTGTATGTGTACACTGTAATTGTATTTGGATATTGCTTTATTATAGCAGCTATTGTTGTTAAATGTTTGGTTAAGTAGAATGACAGCAATTTATTAGTGAATGTTTCATATTGTTACATAATGAGTACTTTGACATTTAAGAATTAACAAATTTGTTTATGTTGACACTGGTATATCTAATTTAAGATATATGTTTTTCATCTGTAGTTACAGGTGTTTACTCTTTATCATATAAAGATGATCTTTTAAACTAGTAAAAGTTTGCTGTAATGAACGGCTCTCTGTAATATGCAGAACAATTTACTTCTTACAATTGTAAGATTTTTAGTAGTTCAACTACTCCTGTAATGCGCAGGAATATTGCCTACAATCGTAGGTAGATTTCATTAATTTCCTGTAATATGCAGGAATTTTCCTACAATCGTAGGTAGATTTTATGAGTTTCCTGTAGTGCGCAGGAATTTTTTCTACTATTATAGGTAGATTGTATGAGTTGTGGTTTATGTATATTGTCATTCTTTGTCTGATAGTATTGTTGCATAGTATTTTAAATTTAGCAACTTGTCTTTGTCGAAACAATATGTATAGTTTTTACATTGTGGTATAAGTTATTAGGTATCTGATTCGGTATGACAAGTTAGTACATTTATAACAATTTCAGAATGTCTTCCAAAGGACCCCCTTCTAAACGACGAAAGACAGTTAGGTCTGACACTCCGTCAAATGTTCAAATGCCCGACTTTGAAGCTATGGTAGCGGCCATTGTGCCTGCTGTAACCCAAGGGGTTTTGGCCACGTTAAAGACCATGGGAATTGTAAAAGAACCTGACAGCACCCCCCTACCAGGCCCATCCACAGCAAACTTATCACCAGCTTCAGATGAGCCATTACTGGTACCTTCACTCACTGAGGGCAGTGTTGAAGGTACTGCTGCATGCACAATAAATAACACAAACCCCCCTCGTGCCAATCTTGACAAGCCTTCGTCATCAGCCTTCCCCCCCCCCCCAATTGATTTGGGAATTGATCCCAAAATTAAAGGTAAAATTTGGGCTAATGATTACGTGGAATTTCATTCTCTATTGCCAAGTCAAAAGAAAGAAAAGTTAGAATTAGTAGAAAATAAAGACGGCCTTTTAATGTGTCAAAAAACGTCTACTGGATCTATATATACAATTGATCGCTGGCTTCAAGCATTTCACATTTTTGTGGCAATTTACACTAAAAAATTTCCGGACCAAACATCGAATCTTATGAAATATGTCAGCACAATCAACAAATTATGCAAAAGGGCTGGTGACGAAGCAGCTTTATATTATGATGTTCATTTCCGCACTTGGCGGGAAAGCCAGCCCCATCTTTTGCCATGGGAAGATGTTAATATTGATTTGTATAATGAAGCTTTAAGTATGGGCCTAGAGAAAAAGGTTAAAGCTAGTGTGTCTGTAAAAAGCCCCCAAAATTCAATAGGAAAATATTGTTTTCGTTTCAACAATTCCAGTGGGTGCAACAGGACCAACTGCACTTTTCCCCACAAATGCCAAAAATGTGGAGGACCACACTGTAAACGACAATGCCCGAGGTCAACAGGCTTTGTCGGTCAAAACGCCTCGTCAAAAAATGGCAATGTTAAACGCATTAGCAACCCAAAATCATCATCCAAGCCATAAAAACCAAATAGCTACTCCAATCAAAGTCAGTGCACTTAAACATTGGCTTACCAATTATGACCCATCCATTTCTCAGTTTTTAATCAATGGATTCACTTTTGGGTTTAAGATTCCTTATTATGGAAAAAGAACAGCCAGATTTTCTAAGAAATTAAAATCTGCTGAGGAACATATTGACATATTACAAGAAAAGGTTAAAAAGGAGGTTTTAGAAGGTCGTATGGCTGGACCTTTTGATCATTCCCCCTTTTCCAATCTTCAAATTAGTCCCATGGGTGTGGTACCAAAGAAATCCCCAGGAGAATATCGCCTTATTCAACATTTATCCTTTCCAGAGGGAGAATCTATTAATGATGGGATCCCACAGGATTTTTGTTCAGTGCATTACCAAACTATTGATAATGCAGTTGCATTGATAAAAAGGTTAGGACCCGGAGCGCTTATGTCAAAAACTGATCTCGAAAATGCTTATCGACAAATTCCTATTTCGCCAGTAGACTTTGAACTTTTTGGTATTTGCATTAATGACCGCATCTATCATGAAAAAGTTTTACCACAAGGTTTAAGTTTCTCGTGCGCATTATTTGAAATTATAAGCACATCCCTACATTGGCTTGCTGAAAATGAGTTACCAGGTTGTGCTCATATTCTGGATGATTTTCTTTTTGTTGGACCTCCCAATTATGAAATTTGTTTATCTCATCTAAACAGCTTCCTATCTATGGCAAAAGACATTGGCTTTCCTATCAAAGAAAACAAGACTGTTTTACCATGTACAACAATCACTTTTGTTGGTATCGAAGTTGATTCAATATTAATGGAAAAACGATTACCACTTGACAAATTACAAAAATTACAAGAATTGTTGAAGACGTTTTGTTGTAAAAAGAAGGCTACTTTACAAGAACTTCAATCACTTATTGGACTATTGAATTTTGCTTGCTCTGTTATCACACCAGGTAGGGCTTTTTTACGCCGTTTGATTGATCTTACAATTGGCTTAAAAGCTCCTCATCATAAAAAGCGTTTAAATAATGAAGCTAGAGCAGATTTGGCCGCCTGGTCAACATTTATTCAACAATTCAATGGAAAATCAATGTTTTTGTCAGATCGGTGGAACACCTCTGTAAATCTTGATCTATATACTGATTCTAGTAATGCAGGTTTTGGGGGATATATGGGCAATGCATGGTTTGCAGGTGAATGGCCTTCATCATGGCGTTAACGTTGCCTAAATCAAAGATGGGGACATTATTTTATGCCCCTCAAAACAACGACATACATGCTAACAAGAAGAGGCAAATGAGCTTGTTAAATAACGACAAATAGATTTTTTAATCTTTGTTTATTAACAAAACATTTTAACAGCTGTGGAAAAGGGGACGGTGGGTGGGTCTTGCTTTGTTTTTATTTTAGGTCTGGGGCGCCACCTAGCGGATTTATCAAAGGGAAATAATTCTTCTGCTTTATTAAATCCGATAATGTGCCAAGGGAGATAATCCAATTCGCTCATTTAAATTTGATTGTCACATTTGCCTCCCTTATACTACATGCGGTTCACATAAACTGTTTTAATATGACTATTAAAATGCATTTATGTTCGCCCAGCATTAAATCAATCATTTTCACACTCTCAATTGCTCGTTTGATTTAGGGTATCAAAAAGATTAAGAAACAATGAAAGACATTGAAACGGCCATTTATTAATATAAATGACGGATTCTATATATATCAAATATATATACAGTTAGCAAATCTTTTGATAAGTTGTTAACGTTGCCTAAATCAAAGATGGGGACATTATTTTATGTCACACATTACCGAAGAGCAACAACATTCCACCAATTGATAGTAAACAATTGTCGCTCTTGGGTAATGACCCCCATCCATTGTGACTCTACAAAGCGAAAAACTCGATTCCTGGGGTGGTATTCACTGACCAGCCTAATTATAAGTCTGAAGTTCTGAAAGGGCACATCACGCCATATGGTTGGCCGAGACATACGCCCTGTCCAATCAGATGGCTCGTAAAGTAATTTGGAATTATAAAACGGATTTAGAATCGTAAGTCAATAAAAAAAGTGCACTATGGTTGCAGCAGCAATTGCATGAAAATATCGTTTTTTAACGCGAAAATAATCAGTTGTCAACACTTCCAAATGACGCAACTTTATACTAGACTATTTTCAAAGATGACGTAGATGATATAGAACGGTAGTTGATAATTCCAGGTTTTGTATTTAATGAAGAACAGAAAATAGCGAGGCATCATTGTATAAAATTTGTGTTTTCGGGCCATTTTCCCGTATCGAATAACGAGAAGAAACCGGGCTGATAGCCTCCTCATATCTGATTACATAATAGCGTGACATAAGTTCCTTGAACAAATGAAGTAAATTGGATAGCTGACAGATTTTAAACTAAAAGTGGTTTTCCTTGACGGATTAGTGGTCGTCTATCTTCTTGCAAGAGAATGGTCTTTTGGAATTTTTGGAATGGAATTTTACTAGGTCGCTGTTCTCTTGGAATCTGAGTTTCTGTCCATCGGCAATACAAACAGGACTCAGGAAGCTGTACTGTCCAAGTCCAAATGTGGACGACAGCGGAAGTCATTTGCAGAAACAGATATTATTTAGAGGTAAAGATTAAGGTATGCAACCCATCAATACAACCAAAGAACTAGAGGCGAAATTTGAAAAGTGCCAGTAATTCCTAAACTGTGATACATTTTCATTTCAAATACAAACATAAGCATTTTGGACGGTTTAGAACTTTGAATAAATGCATACATGTGGAGATATTTGACAACAATGTTCAAAATTACCTCCTTTTCCTATGATTATAGAGTAAAATAACATTTGTAAATTATTTTCTTCTTGAAGCATAATCTTGAAATCTGGCACAGTGAATCAACTTACGTGAAGTGTATTTACAAGTGTGTGCAATTTGATGCATTTCGTATATTTAGAAAGTGGTGTTTAATGATGGGTTGTACACCTTCAATAGGATTGAGGAGAGCAATTGGACATTGAAACGGACGAATACCCCAAACCCGAACTACTTCGGAAGTTTCTTGTGCGCGTGCGTGTGTGTGCGTGCGTGCGTGCGCGCGCGTGCGTGCGTGCGCGTGTGTGTGTGCGTGCGTGTGTGCGTGCGTGCGTGCGTGTGTGTGTGTGTTTTCCAAAGCCATTTCTATTAAGGACGTCAATACCAGGGAAAGGGTTAAGGCAGAAGTACAAAAAAGGGAATCCCGACCCTTTTTTGAAGACAAATTAACAAACATTTTTTTTATACGACAACATAACTTTAATTAAGACACGTGTTTCAAATATCTAAACAAGTAGGCTATGGTGGCCCTGTATCGCTCCACTGGCTTTAAATCTTCCATTATACACGGGTTGTAGCTTACTCGACCTTTCTGAAAATGTTAAGTGATCCAAAATCTTCTATGAAATTACACGGTATTATCGTTACATGTAGCGACAATAAACCGTTGCAACAACAGCGGTGTTCTTCATCAGAGCAAACTTTCTCCTAATGATTAACGAAGATCAATTCAAAGAACATTCACACTAAATAACCATGGGGTCAAATATATAGTTTTGGAGATAACTTTTTAATTTTCATCACGCTTCATATTGCAAAATAGGCCTGCAAATGGCAGCTATGATTTAAGTCCAATTACAATTTCTTCGAGGAATCTTAAAAGGGTATATCCAAAAAAGAATCATGCTTAATTGCAATGAAATCTAATAGAATTTTTTTTTTAAATTACATTTTGTTTCACAAATATAGCGAAAAATGAGGCCCAGTCATAGCGACCATATCTTTTATCAAATGACAATTTCTTCGTCGAATCTGTTAAAGAACTGTCTAGAGACCACTCACGTTAAATTACCATGAAATACAATAAGCGATTTCAGAGATTTTTAAGGATGTCTTTCACTATGTTTAATGATTAGCAAAGTTCTGCATTGAAACAATTTTTTGAAGAAACTCGAAAGAGGTCCGTGTAAGGAAGATTCCTGCGTGAAGTTTTGTAGTTAGTCGCACTGACGGACACACACATGGTCATGCAATAAGCTACGCTGACCTTTGGTCAGTGGAGCTAAAACTATACCATAACGATACTAAAATTGAACCAATATCTGGAAAAAGGTCCTTTAAAACTTTTGGGAACAAGATGAATTCTGATCAGCCTGTGCATATGAACAGGCTGATCATGATGCATATTGTTCTCTATTGAGCTTTTTCATGGCCTATATAGTATCTTAAATATAGCGTCGTAGATCATTATTGGACTGTATTTGACTGGGAACTCAGTTTTTCTAAAATTCTATAAGAGACCTTTTCCTGATTCTGGCTCATTTATAACCACGGGTGGTAATCAATGAACTTTGTCGTGATATAAATACACAGTAAAGAGTTAAGCAACAATTTGTAAATATCTTTAGTAACCAAATTATTTTCTTCTAACAGAAAATCAGGCGTTTATTCAATAGATTATAGCTGGAGAACACAGAGAAATGAATTTAATACAGTTATCGTGTACGTCTTGTACTCCAGGTGCGCATTTCCGGTTTGTATGTCTGCCGTGATATTCATGTGGATGGAACATAATTCTAGAAAACATTTAAGTGTGAATATACTCGTCTTTACCCTGAAAGAACTAGAAATCTATCACTGAAGGTGATAAAAATACCCCTGCCACCACCTTTGCTCGGAAAAGCGTTTTTGTTGAATCAGGGGACATAATTCAGAAATTGTCAATTCGATTTTCTTGACATTTGGTCAAATCAGGGACCATTAATCCAAAAGTTTCGGTCCGATTTTCGTGTAATTTGCATCTTGCACATTTACAGGTCATAATGTGCCTTTGTGCCAAATATGAAGCAACACAGTAATTGTAGGAGTAGTTGTCCGGACAAGCATTTTTGGTCAAATCAGGGGCTAAAACTAAACAAGTATCGTTCCAATTTTCGTGAAATTTGAGACTTGCACATCTGCAAGTGCTTTGTGCCAAGTATGAAGCAAATCGGACCGCATTTTTGTCAAATCAGGGGTCATAAATCAGAAAGTATCAGTCCGATTTTCGTGAAATTTAGGTCTAACTGAGAACAGTCTTGAAAAGATATTTTACATTATTTTCACGAATATTCTCAGTTTTGATTTGGACATTGAGACAAAAAGCATGTGATTACTGCCCGTGGTATTTACAATAAAAACGATGAAAACACACATAATATCTAATAATACTTAATTTAAAAGCTCATGAAATATTTTGCAAATTTCAGAAAAAAACTGTCAATTTATTAATTCCATAAATTATTCCAACTACAAGTACCAGCGTAATTAATATAAAGCAACTGTCTTTACTTAGCTCTTCGAAAAAAAGTCTATAAATCACTGCTCAAAATAATTAAAGGAAAAAATAAATTCAATTGAACGTTATTTGTCTCCATACATGCTAGAATGTACAAATCGCTACTCCGAATCAAAATTCCCTTTGTCGAAATATAAATTATTAATCAATGTTAAATTATGCAGAAAGTGTATCGGTTTTTTTCCAAGTTCCAATATCTGTCATACCAAGCGGGCTTTCATGAGGATTGGCCTTGGGATTTGTATCAATAAACTTTCATTTTCATGGTTTTTATGATGATAAAAGGAAAGAAACTACTTTTTTGAAGGAAAACAATGCGGGAAAGTGAAATCATAAAATGCATCACGGTATAGCTTATCAACATAAAAGCTTGAAAAATGTTCAAGGTTTGAGAGTATTCGAAAGGTGGCAAGCCAACAATTATTATTGTTGTTTTTAGAGACTCAAAGAAACGAGTCTCTACAATAGATATGAACTCTTGAATTTAAGTGTTCCTTTAATTATTTTGAGTAGTGTGGTTTCTAAAGATCTTACAGTAAGAAAGAAAATAATCTCTAAAACAAGAGTGCTAGAATGGCACTGTAATCGCTCACCTGAGTTCCTGTTGCATACATGTTCGGATTGTAAAAGTATGAGTTTTGTTGTAAACAAACAAGAAGTATCATCCCCATTTTTGTGAAAAGGCTTCATATTTAAAAACAAAGACTAGAATTTCACTGAAAGTGATCATACCCCCCCCCCCCCCCAAAAGCGCTGTGTTTGCATGCATTTTGTCATTTCATATAAACTGAAAACTGATATTTTGAATGAGAAAAGTTTTGAAGTATATGAACATTGTATCTTAAATATTTCATAAAATGAGTTTAACAATTTAAACAAGAAAGTTCACTCAAGGGCCATAACTCTATGAAAATTCAATGGACCGTGACCAAAAATATAAAATACACATTTCCACTTGGTAATGCGAAGTGTGAAGTTAGAATAAAATTGATTTGGTAGTTTATGAGATAAAGAGTAGACAAAAAAACAGAAAAACTTATCAACACACGCTGAAGTTGCGAAAAATGACAATTTCAGCAAAGGGCCATAACTCAGTCAAAAATCCATGAAGAATAACCAAAATTTTATATGCACATATCAAAGAGCTACTAAGCATAACTGTAAAGATTTTTTTTTTAAATTTATCCAATAATCACAGAGAAATTGCGTGGACAAGAAAATTCACTCAAGTGCCATAACTCTGTAAAATCATCGGACTGTGACCAAAATATTACATGCACATCCCCATTTAGTAATAAGTTATCACGGGAAGTTTGAATAAAATTGGTCAAGTAGCTAGTTTATGAGAAATAGAGTGGACAAAAATTCAAAAACTGATCAACACATGTTGATGTTGCAAAAAATGGCAATTTACAACAAATGGCCATTAGACAGTAAAAAATCAATAACCCATAACCAAAATTTAATATGCACATATTTGATAGCAATTGAGCATAACTGTAAAGTTTTTTGAAATCCATCCATTAGTTACCGAGAAATTGAGCGGACAAGATAAATCATTCAAGTGCCATAATTCTGTAAAAAATCATTGGATCGTCACCAAAATATTACATGCACATTTCCACTTAGTAATAAGATCACATGTGAAGTTTGAATGAAATTGGACTGGTAGTTTATGAGAAATAGAGTGGACTAAATATCAACAAACCGATCAACTCTAGTTAACTTTGCGAAAAATGCCATTTTTCAACAAAGGGCCATCACTCAGTCAAAAATCAATGAACCATAACCAAAATTTAATATGCACATATTTGAGAGCTATTGAGCATAACTGTAAAGTTTTTTTGAAATCCATCCATTAGTTACCGAGAAATTGAGCGGACAAGAAAATTCACTCAAGGGCCATAACTCTGTAAAAAATCTATGGACCGAGACCAAAATGTGATATGCACATCTCCACTTGGTAATCAATTTACATATTGAGTTTGAATAAACTTGGTTGCATACTTTATGAGAAATTGAGCTGACAAATAACCAACAGACGGACCAACAGACCAACGGACCAACAGACCAACGGACAAGCTGACTCCTATATACCCCCCAAATTGAATTTGGGGGGTATAATTACCGAGAAATTGAGCAGAAAAGAAAATTCACTCAAGGGCCATACATCCATGAAAAATCAATGGACAATAACCAAAATATTACATGCATATTTCCACTTTGTAATTAGTGAAGTTTGAATATAATTGGACCACTATTTTTTAAGAAATAGGGCGGACAAAAAATCAACAAACCGATCAAAACATGATAATGTTGCAAAAAAGCAAACTTTCAACAAAGGGCCATAACTCAGTCAAAAATCAATAAACCATGACCAAAATTTGATATGCACATATTTGAGAGCTACTAAGCATTCCTGTAAAGTTTTTATGAATTCTATTTATTAGTTACCGAAAAATTGAGCGGACAAGAAAATTCACTCAAGAGCCATAACTCAGTGACAAATAATTGGACCATGACTGATATATGATATGCATATCTCCACTTTGTAATAAGTTGACATGTGAAGTTTGAATAAAATCCATCCTGTGGTTAAGGCGAAACAGAGTGGACAAATAAATCAACAAACCAATCAACACATGGTAATGTTGCGCAAAATGCCAATTTTCAACAAAGGGCCATAACTAAGTCAAAAATCACTGAACCATGACCATTATTTGATATGCACATATTTGAGAGTTATCAAGCATACCTGTAAAGTTTTTATGAAATCCATCCATTAGTTACCGAGATATTGAGCGGACAAGAAATTTCACTCAAGGGCCATAACTCCATGAAAAATCATTGGATCGTGACCAAAATATAGTATGCACATCTCCACTTGGTATTTAGCTCACTTTTGAAGTTTGAATAAAATTGGACCTGTGGTTTAGGAGAAATAGAGCGGACAAAAAATCAACAAACCAATCAACACATGGTAATGTTGCGCAAAATGCTAATTTGCAACAAAGGACCATAACTCAGTCAAAAATCACTGAACCATAATGAAAATTTGATATGCACATATTTGAGAGCTAGTAAGCATACCTGTAAAGTTTTTACGAGATCCTTCCATAAGTTACTGAGAAATTGAACGGACAAGAAATTTCACTAAAGGGCTATAACTCCATGAAAAATCATTGAACCGTGACCAATATATCATATGCATATCTCCACTTTGTAATAAGTTCACATGTGAAGTTTAAACAAAATCCATCCTGTAGTTTAGGAGAAATAGTGGGGACAAAAAAATCAACAAACCAATCAACACATGGTAATGTCATGCAAAATGCCAATTTTCAACAAAGGGCCATAACTCAGTCAAAAATCACTGAACCATAATGAAAATTTGATATGCACATATTTGAGAGCTAGTAAGCATACCTGTAAAGTTTTTACGAGATCCTTCCATAAGTTACTGAGAAATTGAACGGACAAGAAATTTCACTAAAGGGCTATAACTCCATGAAAAATCATTGAACCGTGACCAATATATCATATGCATATCTCCACTTTGTAATAAGTTCACATGTGAAGTTTAAACAAAATCCATCCTGTAGTTTAGGAGAAATAGTGGGGACAAAAAAATCAACAAACCAATCAACACATGGTAATGTCATGCAAAATGCCAATTTTCAACAAAGGGCCATAACTCAGTCAAAAATCACTGAACCATGACCAGAATTTAATATGCACATATTTGAGAGCTATTAAGGACAGATCCTCCAGTTGTTAATGCGCAACTTACTGCGCATATCCTAAATTACGAAATAAAGCTGTTTCAGTAATTGGCCTTTTCAGCAAATGTATTTCTTACATTTATCTAATGTTTGGTTGATAAATGACAAGACCCTTTTCGGTTATTTCAATTTTCTCTGTTTGGTCGATTAAAGTGTAATAGTACTCGGATGGTACATTTCGCTTTCTGTTACGTGTTCAAAATGTGTCGTTAGCGATAGGAAACGGAGCAACAAAAGCAACATGGTGTCTTTATGAGATAGTCCGCTTCAGATAGACACAAAAGATGACACGTTTTATTATCTAAAGCTGGTAATAAGGAAGAAAATGGATAAAAGTAGTGAAAAAATTTCGGACAGATCTGTAAAAAGTAAACCAAATTTTACTTATAACTAAGAAAAACGCTTGGTTTGATATATTTTTCTTTGTTTGTTTTTGTAGGTATGACCAAGCGCTATGTCTATACGAAAAAAGAAAAAATTCTTACCGCTGGAATATTTTTTATTATCAGAAACGTTGCGACAAAAGAGCAATTTCAGCTACTTTTGAAAGAATGTTTTATTAAAATTTCAAAATCATCACTAAATTTTCCCAAATTGATACTTATTTAGACAGAATAAAACATATTGAACACAATAAAGACTTATTTATGTAATCCTAGTCATTTCGAACACCTTTTTTGTGGGTATTTAAGTGACACCTCATTTTTGCAATTTTAGACAAGAGTAGTCTCCCTTGAAATTCAACAACTTTTTAATTCGCTTGGTGACCTATAGTTTTTAAGTCATTTTTTTACTTGTCATATATTTAAATATCAGTACAGAAAAAATAAAAAAATTCTTACCGTGGGAAATAAATGGAGGATCTGTCCTTAAGGCATTTAAGGACAGATCCTCCAATTGTTACTGCGCAACTTACTGCGCATATCCTAAATAACGAAATAAAGCTGTTTCAGTAATTGGCCCTTTTCAGCAAATGTATTTCTTACATTTAGTTAATGTTTGGTTGATAAATGACAAGATCCTTTTCGGTTATTTCAATTTTCTCTGTTTGGTCAATTAAAGTGTAATAGTACTCGGATGGTACATTTTGCTTTCTGTTACGCGTTCAACATGTGGCGTTAGCGATAGGAAACGGAGCAACAAAAGCAAAGTGGTGTCTTTATGAGCTAGTCCGCTTCAGATGGACACAAAAGATGACACTTTTTATTATCTTAAGTTGGTAATAAGGAAGAAAATGGATAAAAGTAGTGAAAAATTTTCGGACAGAGATGCAAAAAGTAAACCAAATTTTACTTATAACTAAGAAAAACGCTTGGTTTGATATATTTTTCTTTTTTTGTTTTTGTAGGTATGACCAAGCACTATGTCTATACCAAAAAAGAAAAAATTCTTACCGCTGGAATATTTTTTATTATCAGAAATGTTGCGAAAAAAGAGTAATTTCAGCTACTTTTGAGAGAATGTTTTACTAAAACTTTCAAAATCATCACTAAATTTTCCCAAATTGATACTCATTTAGACAGAATAAAACATTTTGAACACAATTAAGACTTTTTTATGTACTCATAGTCATTTCGAAAACCTTTTTTGTGAGTATTTAAGTGACACCTCGTTTTTGCAATTTTAGACAAGAGTAGTCTCCCTTGAAATCCAATAACTTTTTAATTCGCTTGGTGACCTATAGTATTTAAGTCATTTTTTTACTTCTCATATATTCAAATATCAGTACAGAAAAAATAAAAAAAATCTTACCGTGGGAAATAAATGGAGGATCTGTCCTTAATTGAAATTGGCCGGATAGTACATTTCTGCCAGGGAACATTTCTGCCAAGTTTGTACTTAATTGACCCTGTGGTTGTTTTTAAGGAATACCGGTAGGTTCGTGATTTCTCCCATTCTGATAAGCCCTGTCCTGTCACGCCCACAATTATTGACCAATCAAAATTTCACTATTTAAGTTATGGGCCACCCAAGGAACATTTCTGCCAAGTCTGGTCAAAATTGGCTTAATGATTGATTTTTAAAGAATTAGTTTGTGATTTCTCTAAGTCTTATAAGCCCCACCCTGCCATTCCCACATTTATAGACCAATCAAAATTCCACGGACAAATTTCGTAAAGGGTCACTTAAGGTGTATTTCTACCAAGTTTAATTGAAATTGGTCGGATGGTACATTTCTGCCAGGGAACATTTCTGCCAAGTTTGTACTAAATTGGCCCAGTGGTTGTTTTTAAGGAATAAGTTCGTGATTTCCACATTCTTATGAGTCCTGTCCGGCCACGCCCACATTTATTGACCAATCACAATTCACTATTTAAGTTATGGGCCATCCAAGTACAGTTTTGCCAAGTTTGGTCAAAATTGGTCAAATGGTTGAGTTTTAAAGAATTGTTTTGTGATTTCTTAAGGTCTAATAAGCCCCACCCAGCTACGCAAACATTTATTTACCAATTAATATTCTTTGAACAATTTAGGTAAAGGGTCACCAAAGGAACATTCCTGCAACGTTCGGTCAAAATTGGCCCACTGGTTTGAGAGTAGAAGATTTTTTGAAGAATTATTTTGTGGTTGCTCCTAGTCTGATAAGCCCTGCCCTTCCACGGCTTCATTTATAGATTAATCAATAGTTCACGAACAATTTAAGTAAAGAGTCATCCGAGATATATTTCTGCCAAGTTTGGTCATAATTGGCAAACTGCTTGACTTTTAAAGAATTATTTTGTGATTTCTCTAAGTCTGATAAGCCACGCCCGCATTTATGGACCAACAAAAATTTCACGGATAATTTAAATAGACATAACATTCCAAATTCATTTCTTAAAGTGTGTCTTGGTTCAAATATTGGTTATACTAATGCGTAGAAATGCTATCAGTTTTGTTAAGTTATTATTTATACGTGAAAAAAACGCCTTAAAGTATAGACAAAAATTATAAATTCCATATAAAACCGAACTGTTGTCCACAACAATTTATTTAATTTTAGCACAAAAATATATATTTCTTGTTAACGTTTTAATATTTTGGCTTTAAATTTTAAGAATTTTCATAAAGAAAATATGCTCTTTCAGATACAAATAAAAGTAAAATTTATGAAAAAAATAAGTGAAATGTCACTTTAAATAAAGAGTCACCCAAAGTACATTTCTGCCAAGTTTGGTCAAAATTGGCCTGATGTTTGATTTTGAAAGAATTATTTTGTGATTTCTCTAAATCTGATATGCTCCGCCCTGCCTTGCCCACATTTATGGACCAATCAAAATTCTTTGAACAATACACCAACTGACAGTTTTGAAGTGCGCATGCGCAAGCCGTAAAATAAAAGTACGAGTAAAATTTCTACAATCACTATAATCTCATATACGCGTAGCGCAAAATAATGCTTCAAACGGCGTATACTGGCTGAATTAAATAAAAATACAACCGTGATTCATCAAAACAAATACTAATTTGGAAATGTCTACCGAGGTTTTGGCTTTTAATCCGTAATTATCGAAATATCCCAATATTTATTTCATTACTAACGCTGCCCATTCCACGCTTGAAGTAATTGAACGTTAGTTACATGAAAGTTAGAACCCCGTATTTGAAATCGGTAATTGTCTTATTGTGTTCATGTTATACAAGCATCTTTAAATTCTTTTCACAAAAAGGTCTAGTTTTGATATCCTAAGCAGAAATTGCTTTGGGAAACTGAGGGAAAGGGTACGCTACCTAGCTTGAATGAATGAATCAGCTAGTCCAGAGTTTTGGTGTATGGGAAAGATTCGTTTGACAATGCAATGATTGATATTCGTTACATTGAATCAGCAATGTCGTTCTCAGAATGCGAATAAAAAATAATACAGCTAGATCTATTTGTCTTTTCTACACTTAAAATTCCTGCTTTCGGATCAAGTCTCTAGATAAACATTGAGATCAAATATCGGTCTATCGGAAAACTAGAAAATACTTTGGAAAATGAATAAATAACTTGTCACGAGCATTTCTTTCATAATTTCATTTCCACATTATTTTCAAACTTCTAAAGCATCTTGTGGGTCATGAAAAAGTGTGACTATATGATCATATGGAATTGGGTTCAAGAGTAATAATAATTTCTGTCCTACCTGTCTGCATATAATATTTCCCAATTATTATTCAATCAAACACATCATCATATACGAAAAAATTTCAAAAACAAATCTAATTCATTTTAAAGTAAATGTGTAGTTAGTCGCAAATTATTAAAGATATGGTGTCGGTTTGTAATGTGCTGTGTTAAAAATTAGATCCATCACGTGTTGATTCCGTTCTTTAGATCTGTGCTGTATCCGCTCCGTGTGATCTATTGTCGTGTGTGCTATATGACGGTCGGGGGCAATTAAGAGATTGTGGCAAATTGATTGGGATAACGTGTCAATCGTCAAACAATTAATCCCTTTTCAAACAACATTCTTGAAGTACACATGCTAAATCATGGAAAAATGTTACGAATCTAGAAAGAAACATATTTACGTTTTCTTCACAATATTTTAAGAGTTTCTTTTATAAAAGAAATGTTAGAATTTTTATGTTGTTTTTTCCGTTTTTTTTTTTTTTTTTTTTTTTTTTTTTTTTTTTTTTGGGGGGGGGGAGGGGGTCAAGGTTGTAAAATCATAGATCATAGATCTTATAACCGCATGTCTGCAACACATTTCAATTTTCGGCAAAGAAATGTTAAAGATAGAAAACGAATGTTTTGATGATATGATCAACAAAGCGGCTGTTTTCAACCCTATTTGTTCTTAATTCGCCATGTAAAACATTTCATTATGCAAAATAGTCTAAATCTGCATCTAACCATTGACTGTTTACCAATAATGCGCTAGAGATCTAATATTTTTTTATTATTTTCAATTTCTTAAAAAGAAAATGTTGATCTTTTTTGTTAGGTTTCAGACAAGAATACACTGTCACTGGATATAGGCCTATTCCAGATTTTTTCCTACGGCATTTTTATGATATGTCTAAAATTATTGTAGCCACTCCACGTGACATGAGATCAAGGTCATAGATGGGACATATCCTTCGGGTAAAGTTGAAAAGGGTTAAATGATTGACCGTGCTCATTAAGTACACGGGGCTTTCAAGAGGCCACACGTGTCATAATTATCTGTGTTAAGATTGGATTAATGAAAAGTGTCTCTTTCATCACGTAACAATGGATATACAAAAAGTGAAATTAAAATCGTTTGGATTTAATTTTCGTATTCAATGGCTTGAAAAAAGTAAGTACATGTTTGTATCGAGATAGGAGATCATGGCTTAAAAATAGACGATAGTTCTAAAGGCCCGTGAGCTGGAAACAATTTCTCCTTTTCTCGTAAATATTTTGCGTGTCATATTATTCTATGCACGAAGTCAGCAGTTTTGATCATCGGACAACATCAAAAATGTTTTTGTGAAATCATTATGCCAGATAAATAGAGAAAATGCATGATTTATCACGGTTGGTTCACTCGCACTTCTAAGGGCCCATTAGCTGGAAACAATTTCTCTTTTTCTCGTAATTATTTGGGTGTCATAATATTTCATGCACTAAATCAGCATTTTCGATCATCATACAACAACAAAAAATTGATTGTGTAAAAATATTATGATATTTAAGCAGAGAAAATGTTTAATTTGTCACTGTTGGTTCTCTCGCTAATGTAATTATATTGGCAAGTAGATTTTTACTCGCGATTTTTCTGCGCATGCGTCAATTCAGGTTTCCGGTTTAAAACTGTTTATCGGTGTATTTAAATAAAGGGTCAACAAAAAGCATTCCTGCAAACCTTGGTCAGAATTGGCTCACGCGTTTGAGAGGAGAAGATTTTTAAAGAAAAAAAGTTAACGCATGGACGCACGACAACGCCATGACAATAGCTCCATGGCCTTCGACCAGTGGAGCAAATAAAAACGATATGTCAATACCCAGAAAAAGGTCTGTAAACTACAGCCAAAGGACCAAATGTATAAATACCACCATTAATAAATTCAATAACGATAAAAGATTGAAAAATGTCAAAATTCAGAACGACGTACTTCTAAAATAATCAGGCACGCAGAAACAGTGTGCTAGGGGTATAAGAAAACTATCCCCGCCCACCCGTTGGCCAAAATGCCGAATGTACCTTATTTTACACTGACAATCTATTCACTGAAAATTGGGGGGGGGGGGGGGGGGGTCCAATTCCAATATTTAGACATTAGACTGGAGTTCCTCTGTATATAATTACTTCGTACGGGCCTGATAATAATAAATAATTCAATGAATTTCTCCCAATTAAATCTTGAAGTACAAAAGCTCAAATGAAGACTCAAACTCGGTTAGCAAAATGATTTAACAAATTTTAGATCTAGTATTTCTAAAATTAAAACATAGTAACCAGGTAACTTCTATCACAAAGTACTCTAGCAATTTTCTGCAATTAAGCACCCCGGTATTATCAAAACCTGAAATCCTTAAAAAAATAATCTTTTTAAAAGCTGTTTTTTTTTATAACTGAAAGTAACAAAGCCATTCTTGTATCTTTATAATTATGATAAAGTGTCTCCATTTTCAGTCGTTTATCAAAACAGAAAGGTAGTACATGTATTAATAAAACTTACTAAACAAACAATAACTACAACAACAACAACAGCAACAACAACAACAACAGCAACAACAAAGGGGGGTCGTTAGTTTCACATTATATACCAGAGGAAAGAAGAAACGCAAACATTTTTTGTTATTTCTCTTTATTCTTCTATGTTATTGAGCGACAATTGTTACTGATTTATAACAGGAAAATGTTTCATAATATTGAACATTTGGTTTATTTTAGAACCAGTCTAACGTGCTGACTTTGATGTACATCAGTCGACAAAATCTTGCTTGAGGTAAAGTCTTAGAACTAACGGAACAACTGACGCACGTGTGGAAAGAGGTGGTCAACGTGTGACGTCACAACGCCAGGATCATAACGTTTGCCTGTTTTACCCACGCGAATAATTTATCTAATCGAGAAAAACTGTTGAGACTACCGGTATTCATGGACAGAACAGCAATCAAATGTCAGCCAAGATTCGTTTACCTCAGTTTGGATTGCGTGCAAGAAATACATTTGACGTTGACGCCAAAGCGATCACATTTACACGCATGATGGCACATACAACCTTTGACTTCAATGAAATTTTGACACTAGAAAGTCAAATGATGAATTTTTAACTATGTATTAAAAGCAGAAGTCGAATTATAGTGATTTTTGGAAAAAGAAAAACAAACAAACCAACAAACAATAAAAAAGGGCAATCAAATTACTTTGTTGGTGCGTTTCTTTTTCCTCTAGTATATTTGCTTTTTTGGGCACAATTCCTTCTTCGCCCATGCAATTCTGATGTTTTACACCCTAACATACTTAAAACATGTTTTACTTTTTACAATAATTTTTGATAAGTTGTGTGTCGCTTCCGTAAATTTCAACCCTTTGTCTCAAAAGAAAATGTATAGATCAAATTTTAATGCGGCAACTGACGACCAAATGACTTATATAGCTTTATCAAATCTGTATTTAGACTATCTACCCTATATCCGTCGCTCAAACTTCCAAATCATTGTTTTAAACTCTCCAATTTAAGGTTTATGTACGCTGTTACATCTACGGCATGTCAAACCCCGTTTGTGACAGCTCCAAGAGTCAGTCAGGTTATAGTCGCTTTTAAGCTGCAATTACGAGTTTTTTTTTTTCGTTGAAAGCAGCCCTTTCTCATGGTCCACTACGGTCGAGTACCGTCACTTAAATTACGTCTTGGGTGGTAAGGACTTTTTCATTAAAGTGACATTTCACATTTATTTCGTTTTTTAAAAGTTTGTCTTGATGCAAAGATTGTTTATTCTTATGTGTAGAAATGCTATCAGTTTATTTAAGTTGTTATTTATAAGCGAAAAATACGCATTTACAGTTGGGACAGAAATGACCAATTCTATATAAATCTGAACTGTTGTCCACAACTATTTGTTTAATATTAGCACAAAAATATAAATTTCTCGTAAACGGTTCAATATTTTGACTTGAAATTTTCAGAATTTTCCTAAGAAAAGATGCTCTTTCAGATAGAATAAAAGTAAAATTTGTGTAAAATAATTGCGAAATGTCACTTTAACCCATTATCTAACAGATAAATTTTAGACTTTTCCTTATTCGGAGAAATTACAGACTACAATTTCATCTGAATAGTATTGCTACATTTTCTTTTCTTTCTTGGTAGAAAACATTGATGTGAATGAAGGAGTTGCTGTGACAAGCAATTTCTTCATTTTCCACAATGTGTTTTCAAATCCAAACTCTTGCAAATGGTAAAAAAGAGTCATCGTGTGGGAAAGTAA
Source organism: Fragum sueziense (assembly GCA_963680895.1). Taxonomy (NCBI): domain Eukaryota; kingdom Metazoa; phylum Mollusca; class Bivalvia; order Cardiida; family Cardiidae; genus Fragum; species Fragum sueziense. The sequence goes on along the minus strand of OY804594.1, from coordinate 71,624,701 downwards.
AAGTAAAAAAGGTGGAAAGGGGTGATAGTAATCGATCACAAAGCTATATCATATTCTAGATTCTACATAATTATAATTGTTATTATTTGTTCATTTTTTATACAACCAAAATTCTGACATGTAATACAAGAGCGTTTGTTAAGTTATCATACAAATTCATGCAAGTGATCCGTTATTTCAACCCATCATAACAGTAAAAGGATTCTACAAATAAGTCATGCATTTAAGGAAAGGGTTCATTAAAACTGGGTACATGCAACACGCAACTTGAATATTGATGCAGAAATAAGAAAGTAATTCCACAAGTTCTTACCTGAAACAGGACCTATTTGGCCGTAGTTGTAATCCATCCCACAATGCACAATCCCAACCTTGCTAATAATAGAAAATAAAAAAATGAGGTAAAATTAAGTTATTGTAGATATCATTCTTGAAGTTTTGACTTTTCGGTCAGCGTAGATTGACTAGGATCGACACTTTTTCACTCTAAGATAATTTTCTGATTCTTGAATGTTTGTCCTATCCCACTACGTATTAACTTATTACCAAAGGACAAAATTTAGACTGGTCAAAAATCAAAGATGTTGCAGAACCCAATTATCATGTGAATGAAATTTACTTTTTTGTCTTTTGAGTGCAGACAACATTGTGGGAAATGAAGGAATTGCTTGTCACAAGCAATTTCTTCATTTGCTACAATATTTTCCTACACCATTTGCATTGGGGAAATAAAAAGAGTGACTGTGTGGTAATGGGTTAAGCATTATCCAAATGCGACATCTGGTTGATGACTGGTAAGTCTGAACTGTTACTAGAAATTTTGTTTTATGTTCTTCTTTTCCTATGTCATGACGCCTCACGTTACGTTTATCTCAGCAAAACGGTGTCACATTGACGATGTACATGAATCTATAAATCGTTGATTAGTCTTCATTTATCAGAAACGCGTCTCACTTTTATATACTTCAAAAGCAAATAGTTCGTCAAATCCCATTAAATTTGTCCGTGGATGAATATAATAGTTCATTGGTCATTCATTTTATCTGGTCGATATATTGTCAATTAAAGGGACCCATGCTAGAAAATATAAGGATCACAACAATTGAACAGTCAGATTTTGCATTGTTGTGTAGTGCATTGCATTATCTGGGACCCGAAAGAAATTTTTGATATGATCCCGATAGATTTTCACTATCTATCAATATGGATCTTCCAATAAATGTTACTATAAATAGAAGTGCGGATGGGTAGAGTTGGGTACATACTTGGTTTAAGGTATACGACCCAACATTAAAACACTACTTTCTAGCCATACGAAATGCATTAAATTACACACGCTTGTAAATACATTTCACATAAAGTGATTCACCGTGTCGGATTTCAAAATTATGCTTCAAGAAGAAAATAAATTACAAATATTATTTTACTCTATATTGATATACAAGGGAGGTAATTTGGAACATTTTTGTCAAATATTTCCATAAGTATGCATTAATTCAAAATTCTAAACCGTTCAAAATGCTTATGTTTGTATTTGGAATGGAAATTTAACACAGTTTAGGAATTGCTGGCACTTTTCTAATTTCGCCTCTGGTCCTTCAGAGCTAATGATGGGTTGTATACATTAAAAGGACTAAATGAACTTCATTCGAATATTTTTTGGACATGAATGATCTACATACACAAGTTGGCCAATCCATGCGATATTTTATGAATATGTGACCGTCACGCTAAACGGGACCTTATCAGAAGTCCAAAAATCGAAAGTTTGACAATTTTGTCAGACTCAGCACAGGTCAACCAGATCCCATATGAGAAAAATGAACAAATGGTAAGATGTGGAAAACATTACTGATTCAGAACAGTACGTAAAATTGAAAAGTATCGGCCCTAGTCTGGCTGCGCAAATTGCGCAGACTGATTAGGGCCGATATTTTTCATACGTCGGATAAGTTCCCTTTTAACGTGATGGGTCACATATTCTACCTGTTTGTATATTTGACTACCTAGCAAGGGTCCATTTAAGTTTAGAAAATACTTTCAGTCACAATGAAAGCTGCTGCTGCGTACACGATGATTTCTGCCACTTTCAGTGTCGATGATGTTCCGGTACTCGCTCGCTTCCTAGAGAATATTGTGTCAGCGACACACACCCTCGCGTGGTAATCATCAATCTTGATTAAATCAAACTCGAAGCCATACAAGATCCTTCTGGTCAGGTTACTCTCCAGATATAGATTGTTGCCATTTCCAACTTCTAGGTCAAACTCGTCCGGGCTTAGCTGTACTTGTTCGCAGAGGATCAGCTTATTCAAAAAAACAGGTGCTGCAACAGATCTAGGTTGTACATAAATCATTTTCCATTGTAGAGAATCGCATTCCAAGTAATGGGTAGTATCATTAGATCTCGGCGGGAACTTTTCCCAGAACGGGACATAGAAGGAGCCTGATTTGACATACTCGTATTCCTGAAATTTCTGCAGAAACGTGAAGCGTGAGCCGCTAATCTGTAAAATCCAGTGTCTCTGCATCGATAGTTTCAGTTCTGTATATAGGTTTCCGAAGCTTCCAGCATTGGGTTTCTGTAACAAGACATCAAATTCACCTTGTTCGGCACATTCGGACATGTCAAGTCTCGCATAGATCAGAAAAATACGCCAGTCGCCCGGAAAAGTTTGCCCGTCCAATATGGCATCGATAACATCTTGGGAATCAATACTTTGGTTACTGCTACGGATACTGTCTTGACCTTCCTTCGGAATGAGCTTCACTCGAACCACGAGACCTCCAACCATCAAAGCTTTGCTAACAAACGCGCAATTTCCGTACGCTTCGCGTATTTTTCCACTGGAACAGTACAGTGTACGACAGCTGTTTTGAATCTGGAATATATAAATGGTCGATTTTCTCCAAAACGTTGTAATTACAGATTATAACAAGCTGCAGTTACTCAGCCATTCTCCAGAAATTGAACCATTTTGAAAAAAAAGCTGTCGTCAGCTTATATGCACAGAAAAACTAGATTTATGGTCTTTGCTGCTCATTGAGACCATTATATAGAGATTAACTAACTGGACAAATGTGATATGAAAATTATTTCACGAGAATTGGGTGTGATGTGGTTGAAACAACGAGTCTGCTAGGACGAGCTTTTTAACCGCATCTCACCCCATTCGAGTGAAACAATTTTCATATCACATTTATTCAGAAAGTTAATCTATATATTACATACCTATTTTGGGAATTTAACCCCTAATTTGGGGTAAAATCTTTTAAAAAATAACGTTCTTATTCCAATCTGATCCTAGGCTCTACACCGCGAATATATACATGTTCTTTGCGTTTTCAGAAAAAAGGCCGCCATTTTGCTTAAATTTTGAAGGTAGCAAAGAATGAAGCATCTATCTGGACATTAAATTATCAAAAACAATAGTGATGCAAGAATAAAAAGCGAACCGAATAAATTTCAACCTTTCTAGTCTAAATTTTCCAAAACTCCAGTCTAAGTTACCAATAAAAACAACAAGAACAAGGTCAACAACTGAATGACAGATTTATTAAAGAAACATAATTTTCAACGGGAAACTATTGATTTAGCGTGTTTTAGACAAAAGGGATCGTCTAGCAACAATCTTTATAAATTATGTGATGTGTTGTTCGATTGCTTTGAGCAGGCGTAAAAACAACTGTCTGTTTAAGTGATTTGAATATAGGCCTATCACGGAACAAATTTCTTCATGTTCGTGTTTTTCATTTCCCTTCAACACTCCAGCGCTGGATAGATCTTCGCTTAGAACTATGATAAAAAATGTAGAAGAAGGGCGAAAATAAAGAATATAGGTTAGTTCTCTCTAGATGTTTTTTTTTCTTTTTTTCTTATTTGACATACATTTCTGATGTTATGCATGCGAGTCAATTTCAAAATTCGCAGGTTTTCAGACCAGTAAATCATGAAAAATAATCGTCAAATATTTTAATTTTTGTGTTCTCAATTTGTTGTTAGATGATTAATAACATGTTTCAAATCATTTTCCACCCTGGATTGTTGGTGTGTAGCTTCTAAATCGGTTATTAACAATGTGTTTCGGACAAAAATGTCTTTGGTGTTCCGGTTAAATAAAGACATGAAAATAATATAGAATAAAAGATAGTTCACATTTTTTCACCAAATTACATCTTAAAATGTCAATAGCTAATAAATAATAGAAAAGAATCATTTTGGATGCATAATTACATAATAATTTACATGAACGTATATTTGTCTGCTAAAGATGGAAAAAAATCAAAGATTTTAGTCTCAAAAATTTCTGATTTGAGTCCAAATGTCCAGAAAAGTTCCAATCGTCAAAATTAGTATGTCCAATTTGCTTTATATAACTAGTACTTTTGATGCATTTGCATGATCAGTTTTCTTGGAAAATGAATTTAACATTACCGGAACACCAAAGGCATTAGCGGAACACCAAAGACATCAACACAACCCCAAAGAAAATCATCTATTTTCTTTGCTTTAACATGTTTATTTTGCATTGATTTAGGATAAAACTGGCAGCTAATATTTGTCCCATTTGATTCCGCTTCCCGGAACGCACATCAGAACTATTGACAAATTAAAGTGCCAATGAAAAGTCTAAGCTTAACCTCCAGTTGATAGTAAAATCCAACCTCCTTTAAGACATGAATTCAGTAACACGGCATGAGTCGAAAGATATAGGAATGCAAAGAAATATAGTTAATGTGTAATAATTTAGGATTTTAATGCACCAATATAAAACATCATGGCAATACTGTTCTAGCATTTACCGTCTGTCAGCCTGTCCATCAGTTCACAACTTTGAATTGGCATTTCTCTGAAACACTTATTGACAAAGAAAGCTCACATTTGGTAAGTAATGTTGGTTCAATGATATCTTTATGCTCCATTCATTCAGACATTCCCCCAAAGTCATTGTCAACCCTTAACATTGAACTCCACTTAAAACATCGAGCGAAACATAGATTTGGCATTTTCTCTAAAATTATTACACGAACAAAGCTGAAATTTGGTATGTTACCGTATTTTGATAATATCTATCTGATCCATGCAATCTGACATACCTCAGTGCCATTTTATTTTTGTCTTTGGCGTTCCAGTGCTCAGACCGGAACACCAAGGAATTGAACACCAAGGACAATTTCACACTAATTTGCAAAAAATATACATGTAAATAGGGTATTTGATAAATCTACTATTGAAAGCATTCACTGTTCTTAAATTCAGATATACCGGACAAATATCTAATTAAAAGGTACCTTGCAAAGTATAATTAAGTCATCCCAAAGACAAAGAAAAAAATTACTGTACAAGTTGACCGCCTTCTTTTTCAATTTTTTAACAAGACACAAAATAAGTTCTTCCTCTTTCAATTGTAATGTATGAACCTACGATAGCTTTTCAAACGGAGGTAGATGATTTGTGTCTACATCTAATTAAGATGGCATTTCCTTGACCTTTTAGACACTGGAACACCAAAGACAAAAATCTGTGGGACAAGGATATATGATGATTTTTATACAATTTGCATAATATCATTTGGGTAACTGGTATATTCAAAGTGTAATTTAACATATTGTCATGCAAACTAACCCAAAAAAGTGTTTCAATTACGGTTAAAAGTGGTTATCTTTGCTGGTCAAAACCAATGAGGGTAGCAGTGGGACAAAGCAAATTTACACATTTTTGGCCATATAACATGTAAAATATGTACTAAAGCATGTAACATGCTATATATTTATGCTTAATCAACACTATTACATTGGTATGGACTCATTTTTAACAATACTGTTTATTTGATTACTTAAATGTACGAGGGTTGTCCAGAAAGTTCGTGGACACTGTTTAGTATATGAAAAATGAGAAAAGAAGATTTCATAACACACACATGATGTCATTAAACAATATCTTAGAAACAACATTTCAAAATTTGAACAAAATCCCTCCATTTCTAACAGAATTACATATGTTTTTGTGAAGAAGGTTGATGCACCCCGGAGCACGCCATGACGTTACGTCGTTCCGGCGACGAAGAAATAACTTTGCCACGAAGACTTGTGCGGCTTTATGTTCTTCAGAAAGCATTCTACGCACCCTCGTGTACACTCTGTTTACATTTTCAAATGTTTTGTGAGGATTTCGTTAACAATTGTTTTTGACAGTTCACATTTCCCCCCGATATATCTTACCGTATTTTGCCTATCGTCATTCACGACATCACTCACCAAATTAACATTTCTATCTGTTATAATACTCGAACTTTGATACCTCGAATCAGCTATTGCTTCCCCGGAAACGTTTGTGACATTTGCAAACGAGATAATACGGCACACATGGTCTCTTCGTAGAAGAATTAACGAATCTGGTCTCTGCAGGCGTTTTCCTAGTTCCATGCAACATTTTCACAAGAACGCGCTGCTCCGCCCAAACGTCCGACGTCGTCATTTTTCACAGATTTCCTTCCGCATCAAACTTCTTTAAATCGTCCTCAAATGTCAATTTTTAACGTGACTACATTGAAATCACATCAATATGGAGTCGGAATGTTATGTCACATTTTTATACATTTATTATTCTGTTTACCGCCAATTTCATACGTTGAATTAAATTAAAAAACATAGACATGGGTAGCAAAAAAGCTCAAAATTTGACGTGCTCCGGGTACCCCTATGTAGGGTCGTGTTAGGTCCTATGGCAAAGTAATAGCAAATTAGATTTATTTCTTTTTGATGGAAAAGTACTTGATAGATGTTAAGCTTTCATGTGATAAAGATTATTTCACAAACAAAGTATTATGAAGCAAAATAAATTGTGTGTCCACGAACTTTCAGGACAACCCTCGTACAAGTTATCACACGTGGACAAGAAAACCTGCGAATTTTGAAAACGACTCATGCATGGAATCTGTAAAGGATGATGAATTAATGAAAAAAAAGATTAAAAAGTAGTTCCGGAAGGAGTGAAATATTTCACTGCAGTGAAAATATCAAAATTTATTTCGCTGTGAAATCACAGGATTTCACTGCTAGGAATGTGATAAAATTATTATTACCTAATTATTTTAGAGATAACATGGGGGTCTTAAAATTCTCATGTCGCCAAGCCAATTTTCTTTATACCTTTCTCGTTTGTTTCTTCAAACAAAACTTACATACTGAGAACATGTTATCAATATGTGCGGAAGGTATAGGGACTTGAAGTTTTAAATCTAGTTGTGCATCTTCTACATATTTTCACTTCTTTTTACATCCAAATGCATGTGTCGCCACTAGAGCCTATTTTCCAGTAACGACTTTTATTTGTTCCCAAATTGCTAAAGACAAGTAAAAGAACAAGTCATCAACACCTTATTAAATTCGAAAGGCATTAAACTTATCAGAATTTTTTTCAACAAATATGGCGTTGATTTAATATAATGTACAGAAAAATAAAAACGAAAACTGAAATGTCGCATTTTGGATGCTATGCTTCCATAACGCTCATATCTACAGATTCAGAATGCATTTGGTGTAAATAAATATAGAAGGCGATGTAGCAATAATGGGGGATGTTTTTAAAACAATAACATTATGAATATCAGTTAGATTTAGAATGCGGTTACTGTTTTTGTTCGTTGGTCAATATGCTTCCATAACTGTTAGTTTCCATAACGTATTCATAATCTGAATTTGCGTCAACAGCATCACACACATTTACAAGAAACATATTATAGTTGTAACATGGAATGTCTCTGTCTATGATTATGGAGTCAATTTGCACTTACGTATTATGAGGATTTCCTGCTGAGGATACCGTGAAACCTATGACTACATCGGTTGATTTCAGCATAGTGACTTCGGAATTCTTAAAACTATGAACTGTAATCTTTAAATGATTTTTTTCTGCACGCTGTCTAGACACACTACCCAAGCCAAGATTAATCTAGTCGCTTGACTTTGATATTTTGAATAACAAGAGGGCCAAGATGACCCTGCATCGCTCACCTGAGAGAACTTTGATACAAATAACAATCAGACTTCTAGATGTCATCGAGATATCACCCAGATAAATATACTTAACAATTGTCACAATTTTTGAGATATCAATATGGTTCTTATGGACCTCGCAAGACCCGGTTTTTACATGACCCTCAGTAACTTTTAATAATGATTTATGTATCATTATGGTTCCAAATGCAAAAACAAGATTTGACCCAGTGACCTAGTTTAAAACCTGACATGACCCACTTCTACATTACACGTATATCATCAAGATAAATATTCTGTTCAGTTTTCATAATTATTTAGTAAATATTTTGAGACTTATACCAAATACAAGAATTTACCTATTGACTTGCATAGCCAACTTTATCTATCATCATGATAAAAAATTTCTACAGTTTTTACAATGATTGGGTGAATAGTTTGGCAGATCTTAAAGCGAAAACAAGATTTGATGAAGTGACCTAATTTTTGTCCTAGCATGATCGACTTTTCTAGATAAAAATTCGGAATAATTTTCACGATGATCGAGTAATTAATGACCCATAGATCATCAGGGTAAAGATTTAGCGCAATTTTTGACAAAGTTCGGACCAAAATTGGCACTACCAGGCCAAAAGGAAGGATTGCAAAAGATTTGACCTTATGAACTAGTTAATGACTTGGCATGACCCATTTTTTAACATGACCTAGATATCATCAAGATTAAGATTCAGTACAATTTCAACAAAGTTTGGTCTAAAAATGGTTTGTCCAGGGCAAAAGGAAGTATCCAATAATATTTGACCTGGTGACCTAGTTTGTTGTCCTTGTATGACCCACTTTTGATCATGCCCCAAATATTCCCAAGATAAACATTAAGGACAATTTTGACAAATGTTTGAACACAAATTGGCACTTCCACAGCAAAATCAAATACTATTTGACCTCGTGACCTAGTTAATGACCTGGCATGCCTCACTTCTTGATATGACCTTGCTATCATCAAGACAAACAGTAAAGACAATTTCGAGAAAGTTTGGGCCAAAATTGGCACTTCCAGAGCATTATCTCTGTTACGGAAATTGACGTTATGGAACATGTTTTTTAATGTTTCTTTTATGGCTATCCAAGGCTACCATATTCAAAACGTGTTTCGTATTCTACATCAGTATTGCACATCAAACTATCAGAATAGATATAATTATTGATGTTACCATTTCAAATAGTTCTCAATATGATTTTGAAACAAAAAATGTTTATTGGCCCTTAGTAACGCAGGAAAAACGTAGAAGAAAGAATTCTAATGGAAATAACAAATAAAATTACTTTACAATGATCTGATCGGTGAAAAGAGACGTACATACCAACTGACAGTTTATCCAAAAATGGGAAAAAAAATAAAGGGAAAACTATAGAAAACTGTTCATGAAATAAAACATTACATGCGTTACATGTTACATGATTCCACACCATGAATGTGGACAATTCTTTTTCAACATATGACAGGGGGTAATTTGCTGAACACGATTTATTGTAGAGCATCAATGGAAAAGTTATGTCTTTTGCTATATCTAGAATGAACTATAAAAGTGAAGAACTAAGAGACAAAACGTACTGTTTACTGAAACCATTTGAAAGACCATTAAAAGCTTTATTGTGTTTATCTCCTTTGCATTTGACAACCAATATAAAGATTGCGTTATAAAATAGGTAAAGTGTATGATAATTCAAATAGGTCGTAATACACTGCAGAGAATTTAGTCGCAATTAAAACAAATGATAATTAGTAACAAGTATGTGCAAATTAACACAATTTTGACCAGGTAACAGTTTTCATTTACAGTATTGCTGCACGAGAAATGTACTCACTGATATGACTTACAAGAAACAGGTATTTAAAAGGAGGCATCGTCCGTCCTTCACCCAGCATAACCACGACCGCTCATTAAGATTAGACAGGGTAAGTTTCGTGAAAAGAAGACTACAGCACAGTTTTAACTAATCATACATGCAACGTAACAGTAGCTAAAAATGTACCAGAATGAAGGCACACACTTATGATTATCTGCACATTTTTTGAAGACGTATCTTTTAAATTCTATAAAGCAAACGGTCTACGAGATCAAAAGTAAATGAAGGCAAAACATACTTTTATGAAGTTTTTTTCGTTTACACCACCTTTATATTGCACATGTCACCAATAGTGTGTCTGCAATACAAAATGTGGGGAAAGAATGCCTGCAACGATTCAAATCGAATCCTGACGTTTTTATCAACTCTCTCCCAACAACGAAAATTTCAGTCAGGCTCAAGTTTATAGGGTGTGCAAACGACAAAAGTCGATGTTACTAAGTACAGGAAATTCGCAGAATATAAAAGGGGGTGGGATAATCCCGAAGACGATTTCAAGATTTATGAAATATATGCCATTTAAGACAACAATAGAAAAGCTTATAGAGAATTGTTGAAAAGTAATATAGCCTCAAAAATCACTCAAAAATAGATCTACTTAAAATCTTTAAGTAACAATAATTCATAATTTGGTTGGCGATTTGTAAAACTATGCCAAATATTTTACAAAACAATCATTTTCCATAATATATGCTCCGTAACTAATATGTTTTACAAGAAAGCTTTATCAATGTGCTCATTTCTTTTGAGAAGCACTGTGAGTTTGCTATACATATACAGGTATCCTTACTGGTGCTTTCGGAATGAATCTTTTCTCGATTCTCGTGTTTTGATAGGATATTTTAAATTGGTGATGAATTTATCTAGGTTTTGGGGTAATTTCATAGAATTCTTTTTGTCATTTGTCCTAAAAATGTTTTGAAACTTTTCATTTGCATTAAATAAAATATTCATAACAATTGGGATATCATTAAGCAAATAGTTTGGATATATGATAACTATTTTCAAAATCAAGAAACTAATATAATGCTCCGTAACGAAGGGGTGGTCTTTGTAAATGCGACAATAATTTGTTACAACATTTTATGTACTATTTCAAACCATTATTAAGTAAAACTTCGAAAGCCCCCCATATGAATTATCGAAAGAACCGAAGACTAAAAAAAAGATTTTGATTATACCTGTTATTAAAGGTCAATGTCATTGTAAAGTACATTTGTATACCATCAGTTATGTTTCATCATCAAAATTAACCCTATCATGTTTATTTTCGATCTGTGATTGTGCTCTAATGCTTTAAAAACAGACCATCAGTACATATTCTATGCTCCGTAACATGTCTATTTTCCTACTTACTTTGATGGATCATAAAAATAGTTTGGTAAAAATGATGTGGGTTAAAATTTCAGAAATAGCGTGTTTTTTTTCTCAAATCAAAATGGCTTCAATTTCTGGAGAATGGCTGTACTACGTTTTCTGAAGACAAATGACGGTTCAGCGTTTAGTTAATCATAAATGAAATGAAATAATATAATGATCGTTGGAAAACCCATACATGTACTACATATTATAATTGTAACGTACAGTTTTAAACATAAAGACATGGTTGTGAAAACATTGGTTACCTGTTTAGGTTAAAAAATTTCCGTGTTTTTATAAGGAAATCTTACCATAACAGGTATTTAACCACATGGTAAGCGCTGAACAAAGTTCATACAATCGGCCGCACTGTCCATTTGAACTGTTTCCTTTGTTTAGGTCAAACGTAAGCGAACTTGGCGAAATTTGATCTTCAAATCATGAAGTGGGCGTATTTATATATTTTGCAATTGATATATAATAGTTAAAATTAAATAATAGATCTATATTGTTTGCAATATTGCATCGACTTGATTCATTAAAGTCGTGTAACTTAAATTGGACTCCAATGTGTTATCATGTATGATACGTGTTAATAGAATACGTTAATTTTGAATATAATGCGTACATATACATCACTTTTTGAAATTGAATAATTTAATTGTTTTTATAAATTGAGTTCATATTTTTGACATATCATAACACCCTTATATGTTTGCTTTTTATTGAGGTCGCGTTTTGCAAAAAGGACACCAAAACAGTTTTCCGGCACGTGTAATTCGTGATCTGTCTTATTCATTTTTTAATTCGATTTGAAATATAGTTAACTGACAAATTAAAGGCAAAATATAATCGAACCCTTTTTCAACAAAACAAAAGTTTACGCGGAGAATTTCGCTCGCCTATACAAAGTTTTGTCAGAAAAATAGGTCAACTCTAAGGTCAAGGTCACGAGGTCAGAGGTCATTGTTTCAAAAGATGTGCATGTGCGAAATATCAAGTCCCTATCTTATATAGTTCGTGAGATATAGACAACGTTTTGTAGACGTAACTGACGCTGACAACAACGCTACGCTGACGACACTAGAGATGCGACACTAACTATCTGGACACAAAGTACACTGAACAGATCTTCTAAACCGTCATGGCATGCAACTTTATATAACTCCATTAATATTTTAATTAGAGGCTTGAAATTTTCGAAAAAGAAAGATTACCAATTGCACAGAAGATGCAAAAATTTCATTGAGCCCCTTTTACAATAACATGGCTAAATCGCTAATTGAAAAGGGTCACTGTCACGTCTACATTTTCACATCAGAAAGGTAAACTGTAAGTACGGGATGTGACATTACTCTGCGTCAATAACTCTGATTGACAACAAGGCCTCATTCAGTTGTAGTTATCTGGGAAGACTAAGGTGTCATTCCAGACGTCTCAGTAGCATGGGTATGCATGCCGCACTTCCGGTTGCCTGTTATTTTTACCAAAACCGATTTGAAATAATCTGCGCATCAAATCTGAGTGATATTTGTTGAATGTTAGAAAAAATGTCGGTCAGTCTTCACTTTTGAATGCTCTGATGGTGTTCTACAGAATACAAAACGTGCTATAAAAAGAACAGAAAGTCAAGTTTGTAAACATAACTTCGTATCCTCTCCAGAAGCATACAGGCGTCAAGGATCTATTAATGATGTGCATAACTGATTCATAAGTCATGTCTTTCTTAAAGAAAGGTACAAGTGGAATAATCATAATATAACTCGTTAGAAAGAGCAACAGGAAAACAAACGATACAGTTAACAACAGTGTCGGCATATCAACATTTTTGAATTCTTTATGGTGTTCTACGGAATATAAAACGTGCTAAAAGAACACTAAAATGCAGTTTGTAAACAGACTTTTAAATCCTCAAGTTTAGCATACACGTGTCAAACATCCATTATGCTAAATTCGTGCAAGAGGCATGTCATCTGTCAGAAAATGTACATGTGAACTAATAATTTTGTGTATGGTGGACTCTGAGGGCCATGCTCTGTGATCGGAAAACAATTAATGCATTTAGCAGTATTATGAATGAGCAACCTTTTGAAACATGCACACATCAATGAAAAGCATACATGCCTTATCCATATTGACGTCGCTTACGATAAGCCCAACAGTCCTACCCATACCACTGAATGACATCCGGCACATAGAGTTGCTTTTTCTTTGCAAAATCGGCATGTCAGATCAATATGAACAAATACTTGAGTAAATGTTGTGCAATTTAACTCAGTACATAGTGCGCCGCGTGCAAAAACCGGTTTTATATCAAAGCCTCTTCAAACAAAAAGTTATTGTATTGATTTTGACTTTATCCCGTTAAATCGATAGCTAGAGATCACACAATCTAATGTGCAAAATATTGTTTCAAAGGGGCTTTTCGTTTTTCATTTATACCAAAAAATCTGTGTCGAAAAGTGGCGGTTTAGAACATCTGTTCAGTGTATAGGCTTGCTAAAATGCTAGGGTGATCCATGAAGTTTGTCTCAGTTTGTCTCGATGGGGCACATCTTTTACATATATAGTCTTTTAGTTACTACAGAAAGATTGAACGAATGTGCAAACTTCCTGTTTTATCACATACTTGATCGTATTTCAGAATTATCGAATAAAGGGTATCATTATTTGAGGTTCAACACTTCAAATTACAGACCCGTAAAAATCACCACTTTCTAGCCATACGAAAAGCATCAAATTATACACACTTGTAAATACACTTCCAATAAGTTGATTCACCGTACCGGATTTCAAGATTATGCTTCAAGAATAAAAAAAACTAGAAATATATCACTGAAGGTGATAAAAATACCCTCGCCACCACCTTTGTTCGGATAAGCATTTTTGTTGAATCAGGAGCCATACTCAGAAATTACCAATCCGATTTTCTTGAAATTTGGTCCAATCAGGGGCCATAACTCAGAAAGTATCGGTGTGACTTCCTTGAATTTTGCATCTGCATATATACAGGTCCTAATGCATACCTGTGCCAAGTATGAAGCAAATTGTTCTGTAACTGTAGGAGGAATGTCCAGACAAGCATTTTTGTCAAATCAGGGGCCATAACTTAAAAATTGTCGTGAAATGTGCGTCTTGCACATCTACAAAAGTTATTGCACACCTGTGCCAAGTATGAAGCAAATGGGACAGTAACAAAAGGAGGAGTTGTCCGGACAAGCATTTTTTGGTAAAACAAGAACAAGAGATGTTTGTGAAACATATATGCCCCCTCAAGGGCCTACATTTGATGTAGGTCAAAGTCCAAGGTCAAGTTAACAAGGTCCAAGGTCATGGTCACATATGAAAGGTCTTGGTAGGAGGTGTCTATGTGTGAAATATCAAAGCTGTATATTTAAAAGTAAAATGAAACATAGGCCAGGTTAAAGTTTTTAAAAGTAGGCCAAATGTCAAGGTCATGGTCAAATGTGAAAGGTCTTGGTTGGAGGTGTCCATGTGTGAAATATCAAGGCTGTAGGTGTAAAAGGACATGATATATATGCCTGGTTTCAGTCTTTTTAAAAGTAGGTCAAACTCCAAGGTCAAGGTGGCAATATTCAAAGTCATGGTCAAATGTGAAAGGTCTTGGTAGGAGGTGTCTATGTGTGAAATATCAAGGCTGTAGGTGTAATAGGACTTAAGATAAAGGCTATGTTAAAGATTTCTAAAAGCATGTAAAAATCAAAAGTCAATGTCATACAGGCCAAGGTCATGGTCAAATGTGAAAGGTCTTGGTAGGGGGTGTCCATGTGTAAAATATTGAGACTGTATAGGTAACAGGACATGAGATATCCCTAGCGAAAACAACATGGTTGGAACACGTTGACATATGTTTCAAACATGTTTTATCATGTTTATAGGACATGTTGAAACATGATTTGACCGTGTTTTAAACATGTCTGAACAATCTAAACATGTGCGTTAAATGGCACCATGATCCAACATGGTCAAAGGTGATTATGGTTAATCATGTTTCATGATTCCAAAAGAATATTTCCTGATCATGATTAAACATGTTTTTTACAAGGTTAACTAACATGTTTCAACATGTTTAAGACACATTGAACCATACCTAAAATCCTGTCTAAACATGTTTAAATCATGATAAAACATAGTAATTAGAAATGTTTGAAAATGTTTGATCATGTGTCAATTAAATGGATGTGATTTACACTTAGTGAATTGAATGTATTGTGGTAGATTCCTCTAAGGTGAAATGAATCATGGTTTTCCATGAAATAACATGAACTATCATGGGCCAGGGACCATGTTTGACCATGGACTACCATAGGTTACAATGTAAAAATGTGGGTGGGGTGTTATTTGAATTTGAAAGTCAAAAGATTACTCACCAAAATTAAGGTGTTGTCTTACTTGACCTTTTCAATAAGCAAACTCCTATATTCTTATGTAATTCACTTCTGTACACAGGTTGAAATTATCACAAACATCAACAGTTACTTGAGAAATTCCAAACAAACAAACTCATGTTCCCTCCATTTTTTTAGCAAGACAGGAAGTGACATCATCATGATTTGACCATGGTCAAACACGATAAACCATGTTTGATAATATACATGTTTATTCTTAGCCCTTCAAGAAAGGATATATCATAGGTTACAATGTAAATGTGTGGGTGGGGTGTTATTTGAATTTGAAAGTCAAAAGATTACTTACCAAAATTAAGGTGTTGTCTTACTTGACCTTTTCAATAAGCAAACTCCTATATTCTTATGTAATTCACTACTGTACACAGGTTGAAATTATCACAAACATCAACAGTTACTTGAGAAATTCCAAACAAACAAACTCATGTTCCCTCCATTTTTTTAGCAAAACAGGAAGTGACATCATCATGATTTGACCATGGTCAAACACGATAAACCATGTTTGATAATATACATGTTTATTCTTAGCCCTTCAAGAAAGGATATATCATAGGTTACAATGTAAATATGTGGGTGGGGTGTTATTTGAATTTGAAAGTCAAAAGATTACTCACCAAAATTAAGGTGTTGTCTTACTTGACCTTTTCAATAAGCAAACTCCTATATTCTTATGTAATTCACTACTGTACACAGGTTGAAATTATCACAAACATCAACAGTTACTTGAGAAATTCCAAACAAACAAACTCATGTTCCCTCCATTTAATTTAGCAAAACAGGAAGTGACATCATCTTGATTTGACCATGGTTGACCATGGTTGTGATCTTTGTAAGATGGGTGACCATGGTTATCATTTCATACCATGATAACACTGTAGAACTGTGTTCTAACATATGATTTGACCATGGTTGACCATGGTTATGATCTTTGTAAGATGGATGACCATGGTATTTCATTTTATACCATGATAACACTGTAGAACCATGCTCTAACAAATGATTTGACCATGGTTGACCATGGTTATGATCTTTGTTAGATCGGTGACCATGGTATTTCATTTCATACCATGATAGCGCTTTAGAACCATGGTCTAACATGGTCGTAGAAGCAACTCTGACCATGGTATTACCATAGCATTTGATGTTTTTTCACAGTTGATCATGAAAAAACATGATCAGATGCCAAATTCAATGAAATACCATGGTAACCATGGTAAACATTTCAACTGGGTGGTCTGCAGTTTGGTTAACATCTCATTATGAACTGACTGACACTCTGATTCCACCCATCATGTTTGACATCAGAACATGTTTAATGAAAGTAACATGTTGAAACATGTTTGGCTAATATCTTATTCTGATAAGCATTTTTGAAATATTAAAATTTGGCCACTTAATTTGACTTAATGATGAATTTCAATCCAAGATTAATTAATTTCTCCTTAATAGAACATACTTTTCATATGATCATGTTTCATCGTGAAACATGTTCATAAAACACAGTCCGGCCACATGATCACCACCTTAAATAACATGTTTGATCATGATTAAGCACATTTAATCATGTAACATGATTAAACTTTCGCTAGGGTTAGGCCTAGTTTAAGTTTTTTTTTAAAGTAGGCCAAACTCCAAGGTCAAGGTCCAAGGTCATGGTCAAAAAGTGAAATATCTTGGTTGGAAGTGACCATGTGTGAAATATCAAGGCTGTATATGTAAAATGACATGAAATATAGGCCAGGTTAATGTATTATTAAAGTAGGTTAGACACCAAGGTCAAGGTCACAAGGTCCAAGGTCATGGTCAAATGTGAAAGGTCTTGGTCGTAGGTGTCCATGTGTGAAATACCAAGGCTGTATGTGTAAAAGGACATGATATATCGGCTAGATTAAAGTTTTTTAAAGTAGGTCAAAGTCCAAGGTCAAGGTCACAAGGTCATGGTCAAATGTGAAAGGTCTTGGTAAGATGTGTCCATGTGTGAAATACCAAGGCTGTATGTGTAATAGCACATAAGATATAGGCCCAGTTTAATTTATTTAAAAGTAGGTCAAACTCCAAGGTTCAAGGCCACATGGTCCAAGGTCATAGTCGTATGTGATAGGTCTTGGTCGGAGGTTTCCATGTGTCAAATATCAAGGCTGTATGTGTAAAATGACATGATATATCGACCAGATTAAAGTTTTTCAAAAGTAGGTCAAACTCCAAGGTCAAAGTCACAGAGTCCAAGGTCATGGTCAATTATGAAAGGTCTTGGTAAGATGTGTCCATGTGTGAAATATCAAGGCTGTATTTGTAAAAGGTCATGAGGTATTTGCCGGGTTTAATTTTTTTAAAGTAGGTCAAACTCCAAGGTCAAGGTCACAAGGTCCAAGGTCATGGTTAAATCTGAACGATGTTGATAGGAGGTATCTATGTGTGAGATATAAAGGCTGTATGTGTAAAAGGACATGAGATATAGGCAAGGTTAAGAATTAAGTGTAAAAATCAACAAAGGGCAATAACTCCAAGAATTTGATTGCCAGAGTTACAGTTCTTGTACACTGCACCTCTCCATAATAAAATCTATTCACCTGTACAGTTTCATGATTCTACCTTACATATTTTTTGAGTTGTGCTCCGGACAAGAATCAAGTTATAAACTCAACAAAGGGCAATAACTCAAAAAATTTGATCGGCAGAGTTACGGTTCTTGTACAACGCACCTCTCCATGAGATCTATCCACCTGTAAAGTTTCATGATTGTACCTTACATACTTTTTTAGTTATGCTCCGGACAAGAATCAAGTTATAAAATCAACAAAGGGCAATAACTCAAAAATTTTGATCGGCAGAGTTACGGTTCTTGTGCACTGCACCTCTCCATAATGAGATCTATCCACCTATGAAGTTTCATGATTCTACCTTTAATACTTTTCGAGTTATGCTCCGGACAAGGTTTGGTCTACGGACAGACCGACCGACATACGGACCGACGGACCGACCGACCGACCTTCCGACCGACCGACCGACCGACCGACCGACCTTCCGACCGACCGACCGACCGACCGACAATTGCAAAACAATATACCCCCATTTTCTTCGAAAGGTGGCATAATTAAGGACCATAACTGAGAAAGTAATGGTCAGATTTTTTGTGAAATGTGCTTCATGCACATCTACAGGTCCTAATGCACACCTATGCCAAGTATGAAGCAAATCGGACAGTAAGTGTAGGAGTATTTATCCAGACAAGCATTTTGGGTCAAATCAGGGACAATAACTCAGAAAGTATCGGTCCGATTTTCGTGAAATGTGCATCTTGCCCATCTACAGGTCCTAATGCACACATGTGCCAAGTATGAAGCAAATCTGACAGTAACTATAGGAGAAGTGGTCCGGAGAAACATTTTTGGGTCAAATAAAGGGCCATAACTCAAAAAGTATTGGTCTGATTTCCGTTAAATTTGCGTCTTGCACATCTACATGTGACAATGAACACTTGTGCCAGGTATGAACTAAATCGGTCCACAAGTGTAGGAGGAGTTATCCGGACAAGCATTTTTTGGTCAAATCAGGGGCCATAACTCAAAAAGTATCGGTCAGATTTTCGTGAAATTTGCGTCTTGCACATCTACAGGTCCTAATGAACAACTTTGCCAAGTATGAAGCAAATCGGACAGTAACTGTAGGAGGAGTTGTCCAGACAAGCATTTTTTGGTCAAATCAGGGGCCATAACTCAAAAAGTAACGGTCGTATTTTCGTAAAATTTGCGTCTTGTACATCTGCACGTCCTAATGCATACCTGTGCTAAGTATGAAGGAAATCGGACAGTAACTGTAGGAGGAGTTGTCCGGACAAGCATTTTTTGGTCAAATCAGGGGCCATAACTCAGAAAGTATTGGTCCGATTTTCGTGAAATTTGCGTCTTGCACATCTACAGGTCCTAATGCAAACCTGTGCCAAGTATGAAGCAAATCGTACAGTAACTGTAGGAGGAGTTGTCCGGACAAGCTTTTTAGAGTCAAATCAGGGGCCATAACTCAAAAAGTATCGGTCCGATTTCCGTGAAATATGCGTCTTGCACATCTACAGGTCACAATGAACATTTGTGCTAAGTATGAACTAAATCGGTCCACAAGTGTAGGAGGAGTTGTCCGGACAAAGTTTTGGAGACAGACCAACAAACAAACAAACCAACCATCAAACCACCCAACCATCCAACCACTGGACCGACAGGCTGATTCCAGTATACCCCCTCCAAACTTCGTTTGCGGGGGTATAAAAATACAAATATTATTTTACTCTTTAAACATACAAGGGAGGTAATTTTGAACATTTTTGTGAAATTTTTCCATAAGTATGCATTAATTCAAAATTCTAGTGTGTTGCTCTTATGAATATACTGACTTATAATCATCGATAAGATGGTATCGTCGTTTTCAACGAAAACCTCGTAACTCCATCTTAAAACAAGCTGCAATTACAAGGTTTTTGTTGAAAAGCATCGATATATTGAACATTTTGACGCCATTGCATGCGTCATAGTTGTTATATTCATCATTATTGTATTAAACTTGTCTTTCCGAGTCGTAATAGGCATTATACTGTAAAAACAGAAACTGGGTGGTTAACCCTTTCCCAAACAAGACCTGGTTTTGACGTCCATAAAAGAAAATGCTTGGGAAAACATTGAGACAAAAGAAGAAACTAGCAGTTTCTCCTTTTGTCTCAATATTTTCTTAGCTATTGTCTACACAAATTCTATATTTAACAACACCAATATTGTCATCTGCAGCAGCTTTTGAATAGGGTCACCCCAAAAACTGGTGGCTTGGGAAAGGCTTAACGTTTAGAAACGTGCATTATTCAGTTATTCCACATACAGTAAACGCCCGACGACTTATCTGTCATCATTGTAGTTACGAAATTATATATACACAAGCAAGACTCTAAATACGAAAAGTTGACATTTGTTCTAAATACGACAAAGTTGAAATGTACATTTCTCGATAAAAATATTACTATTCAATTGAAACGACATGAAGACGACCCTGTCTGTAACCTCTGTCCCCATATATACCTTTGTTTTTAGCTCCACTGACCGAAGGCCAGCGAGCTATTGTCATGACGGTGTGTCCGTCGTGCGTCCGTACGTGCGTACGTGCAATAACTTTTTCTTTAAAAATCTTCTCCTCTCTAAACAGTGGGCTAACTTTGACCACACAACTTAATTAAAATTCAAATCAAGCTGGAAATTATATCAAGGCAAGATCTTATAGTCACCAACATCCCGTCTAAGTTTTGTCTTGTTTGGTCAATATTTCTAGTCGCTAGAGTGAAAACAAAGTCAAAATAGAGCCGACAATGGAATTTTGTCAATATCAAGGGTACATAACTCATGATGTGAAATTCAGATCAAGCCGAAAATTATACACAGACAAGATCTTATAGTAACCATCATTCTGTTCAAGTTTTGTCTAGATAGGTAAATATTTGTAGTTGCTAGATTGATAGAGTGAAAACAAAGCACAAATGGAATTTGGAAGTCTTCTTCAATCAGAATTCTTTGGAGGAATCTGAGAGAGAGAGTCATCCAATGATCATTCCTGTGAAGTTTAATTGAAATCCATCCAGTAGTTTCTGAGAAGAAGATTTTAAAAGAAAAAGTTTACGGACAAACGGACACACACAGACAGACGGACGCACGACGGACACACTGCCACGACAAAAGCCTGCTGGCATGACGGCAAGTAGAGGTAAAAAGGATATGGTTTAGATCCACATACCTTTTCATCTCCGACCTTTAGACAAACTTCGGGCGAACTGACACCGGGGGACATGGTATGCTTTGTTGAATACAGTTTTTTATTGTCTATCAAATGAGCGAAACCGAATGAGTCCGTTCTCTGTGACCTTTCCGGGCGACATAACAGTTTATCGAATGTCGGCTTTCCACACAGCGCACAGAACACGTTCCTGTTGAATAGGATAGAATAGAATTTGATTTTTTTTCAATTAAAGGTTCTTTTACATAATATGGCATGATAATAATCACACCATCAAACATAACGAATGTTAAATAAAATACACACAAGAAAAAGATGATGTTAAAGTAAATAAGGCTTCATTAGGTTTATTTTTGATACATGAAATTAGGAGTTAAGGTATTTGTACACTACTGAACGTCAAAAATCATCGGCAAATGTCGACAATTTCCGTATTTTCTTTCAAATATTTTTTTTCCAAAGGAAATTATTTGTGTTAGTATAATTAATTGGATGAGGGGATGCGCGTGAGGAGTAGTCCCTTTTGTAGTAGCCAACCGCATCCATCATGGATGGGTTGCTGCAACTGGTCTTCCAAGGCTCACTCAGCTCTCGTCGGTGGCTTCAAGTAGCTGTTTGTGCACGGCAGCGGCCACACCCTGGTACACTACGTCGGTTCGTAGGCCAAACCTGGCGAGGGTAGCATGCAGATGGACTTCTGTATGTGAGGGAGAAGTGTCTTTCTCCAAACTGTAGTGCACGAAGTCTGATTTAGGGAATCTGGCTGACCCGGTCGATAGGCCAACACATCCGACTCAGAATACCCTTCAGCAAGGTTTCCACATAACACCTGAAAAAGCTAAGAGTTAGGCGCCACAAGACAATGTTGGACAGCTAATGTACTGAACAATCATGAACCACTCTCAGCAACCTGAATCCAACCTACAACAAAAGACGCATATGAGCTTGGACAGGAGAGTTAGGAGAATCAGAACTACTGCAGTGCTGCCTGCATTATCCTCTTGTTAGAGGAAGTAGCTAGTAGATGTTACCCACATCGTATAGATGGGCGAAGGAAGGATCCCATTCCAACTCGGCCCAGGGTATTCACTTGAGGGGTAGTGGCCCATGTGGATTATAATCGCTTCGTAAACCAATCATGGATACGTCATATAATACAAACCCTATACTTCCAGCTCCGGGAGTGAGCAGGAACTCTACCCTTCAGACAGAAACTGGTCGATCTACAAGACGGCAGAAGGACGATGCTACTGTAAACCGTGACCATCGGGGGGTAGTATCCGAAAATAGTGGACGTCAGAAGGCACTTCTTCGTTGTAAGGAAACATTCATGCTCGATACTTACAACGTTAACACCCTATGAGACGAGGACAGACAACTGGAGCTGCAGCACTGTTGCCAGCAGCAGCACATCAACATTCTCGGTGTACAGGAACATCGTATTATACACACCGATCTCATCGAATATAAATCCATAGGCACAAGTACCCTAATAACATCATCGGGCTGGAGAAATGAAGCACAAGCTTCACAAGGAGGAGTTGGCCTTCTTCTGGACAGGAACTCGAGGAAGGCTCTACTGAAAGCAGAGCCATCAGAGAGCAAAAGAATCCTGGTAGCAGAATTTGATGGAAACCCCAAAACAACAATTGTAGTCTTCTATGCACCTACCAACTGTGCGGACGAGGAGGCGACAGCGGAGTTCTACACAGAACTGAGAAACGCACTGCAAGGTGTGCCAGCACACAACTTTCTAGCATGTTTGTGTGATGCTGATGCCAAACTGGGGTCAGACCACGCCCTCTTTCCATTTCACAAAGAGACAAACAGAAACGGCGAGTATCTGGCAGATCTTCTGAACGAATTTGGATTGATCGCAGCGAACGCAAACTTCCAGAAGCGTCCAGGCAAACAATGGACCTTCAAAGATAGGGCTACAGACTCACTAAGACAGCTAGACTACATTATTGTTCGCAAGAAATGGCGAAACAGTGTGAAGAACGCGGAAGCATACAATACCCTTAGCTCAGTGAATTTTGACCATAGAGTTGTTTCGGCACATATAAGGCTAAGTCTACGAACCCACAAGTCACAAAGGAAGCAAAGGTACAACTGGAAACAGCTGACACAGGACCCAGAACTCCAGCTTAGATATACTGTTGCCGTAAAAACAGGTAGATTTATCAGGTTCGTGGTAGTGACAGTAATGGGTCCAGGTATGATAAGTTCGTAGAAGCAAACCAGGAAGCAAGGACTGAATGTCTCCCCAAAATGACTAAGTCTAGGAAATTCCTCAGGTCTTCTGACAGTAGAGTAGAAGCAGCACGCCAGAAAACCATGAAGCACACAGTCAGTATGAAACTAACAACTCAGAGAAGGACCGTGAATACTGGAAACAAGTTTTGAATGATCTGTACCAAGCTTACAAGCTAGTGAACACCGAGGAACTGTCCAAACATATACAGAACGTTGAAACAGCCTATGGAAAGCAGAAGTATGGTGAAGCCAGGAAGATAGTTAATGAAATAACTGGGAGAAGGAGAGCAAAGGAAGGACAAGTGGCAGGTAGAAATCCAGAGGAAAGAGTGAAGACATGGTTCACGCATTTCCAGAAGCTCCTGGGCAACTCACCCGAGGTAGATGACCCAGATGAGGAAATTCCTAATGAATTTGAAGAGCTTGAAATTGTTGAAGAGCCATTCACTCTGACAGAATTCAGGAAAGTATAGTCAACTCTGACGTTAACCCAGCAAGCAATTTGTATGGGTCCCATATGGGTCCCTTATGGGCACCTTTAAGGGTCCCATAAGGGTAACCCATATGGGACCCATTTAGGATGTGCAACCGGGGGCCATATGGGTCCTATCTGGGCAGCCCATATACATGCAATCTGGGACCCATATGGGTCCCAAATGGGCAGACCCATATAGACAGTCCTGATCTAACCCATTTCTATTGGCTTTCGTTTGGTGTTGGTCGAAGATGAAAACCTTCCAGAGCTTCTCGCTCAGAAGGGGTAATTATTCCCCACCATAGAGGATTGAGGTCTCGCCAGGTATGTCTGACGACCTTGACACATTTTCTAAGGTTTGATACCTAGGAATTTGGTCTTAACTGTCATAACATTTTCGAGGCTTTCTATAACTATCTATATGTTTTTTGATATAGTTTTATGTCTAGATTTATTTCTATCTTTTTTTGAAAATGTGTACACAATTTAATTTCTTTTAACAGAATCATATAGGATTATCAAGCCAAATGCTTTCTTTACATAAACGCTTTGTAAAAACATGATTTATTGTCAAGATTTTAAATTATTTCCCTTTAATATACATAAAACTCCTTGTAACACACTAATTGATAAGATTATGTTAGTGATTTGAACAGACTAATTACAGTTTAAACACCGTTAAAACGACAAAATAATCCGGATGATCCAACATGAAGCCCATGTTTAAAAAACGATATTGAAAAAGAATGTACTTCTGTACAATATAGCACAGAAAAAAGAAGAAAATGCCGATTATCAACTTTTGCTATTTAATATCTCTAGGCCTATGTTTTTTTGGCAATTTAGGCCTACCTTTCTATTAGAGAAGTCAATACCAGGTTTTGTTCGAGAAAGGATTAGACATGTCTTATTGATGTTGCCTTAGGCTACTTGTCTTGCTGAATCTAATGTTGTTGTTTTTTTTCAATTTGTATTGATTTGATGGTCATTAATTTCGATGGATATAAATAAGATCGTCATTCAAATTGAAAACTTATAATTCTATAGGCTACATGATTCAGATTATGGATATTTTAGATATGCTCATGTATGCATAATTATTCTGTTGTATTTGAATGGGCGCAAGCCGATTATTGTAACTGGGACCCCCATAGTCAAAACAACATGGGCTTTCCTACATAGGTCCTATATGGGCATACCAATATGGGCTTGCCCATACACAGCCCACATGCTGGGAATATGGGACCAATCTGGGTCCCTTATGATCAAACCCACATGGGCTTACTTACATAGGTCCTATTTGGGTCCAATATGGGCCTACCCACATGGGCTTACCCATACACATCCCATATAGGACCCATATAAGCATGTTTGCTGGGAGGGAAAGCAGCTGGACCGGATCAAATACCCCCAGAGGTCTTCAAGTCCTGTGACTTCGATGAGATTTGCTTAGACTTCTGTAACAACACCCTGACCAAGAATGACAAACCTGAGCTCTGGTCATTTATGAATATCATCCCAGTCCCAAAGTCAGGAGACCTATCAAAAACTGACAACTATCGATGCATCAGTCATATCTGTATTATCGCCAAAATGTACAACCGGCTGATACTGAATCGTATAGGAAGTGCTATTGATCTTTGGCTTAATAAATCAAAACGGCTTTAGACCCAAAAGAACAACAGTTGCACAGATCCTAGCACTCAGGAGAATTATCGAAGGAGTCAAGAGCAACAATCTCAATGCCATTCTTACCTTTATCGACTTCAAGAAGGCTTTTGACTCTATCCATCGGGGCAAAATGATGCGCATCCTTAAGGCATACGGCATTCCTCCCAATCTCATAAAGGCAATAGAGCAGATGTATACAAACACCAAGGCCAGGGTAGTTTCACCAGATGGGGAGACAGATATGTTCGAAATCACGGCATGAGTGCTTCAGGGGGATACATTAGCTCCGTTCCTTTTCATAATTGACCTAGACTACGCGCTGCGGATGGCTTTATCAGGAAGGGACGAAGAGCTTGGTTTCACTGTAAACCCAAGGAAATCACGAATGCAACCAAAGGTGGTCATTACTGATCTGGACTTTGCTGACGACATCTCATTGATCTCAGACGAGATAGATCAAGCACAGGAACTACTACTGAGAGTAGAAGAGGAGTGCAGGAAATTTGGCCTCTGTATAAATGCCAAGAAAACCAAGAGCATGTCTTTAAACATCGCAGATCCACCACCTCTCCACACAGCTGATAATACTCGATTGGAGTGGGTCGACGATTTCAAGTACCTTGGTTCCTGGGTTGAGAGCACAGGAAAAGACATAGCAGTGCAAAAGGCACTAGCCTGGCAGGCGCTAAACGGTATGGATAGGATCTGGAAATTAGACATGAGCAGGGATCTCAAACTCAGACTATTCATAGCAACCATTGAATCCATTCTACTATATGGCTGCGAAGCTTGGACACTTACGACAACAATGGAAAGGGCTCTAGACGGGACCTACACCAGGATGCTACCTAGGGTATTTAACATCCACTGGTCTACCCACACTATCAACGAAGTGATCTGCGGGAAGCTCCCACGAGAGAGTGACAAGATTGCCTCCAGGAGACTTCAACTAGCCGGTCACTGCCACCGCCACCCAGAATTCAACGCGCAACCATTAGTGCTATGGGAGCCAAGTCAGGGACATAGGACACGCGGGAGACCTAGGAGGACCTACCTGGATGCTCTGAAAAGGGATACAGGCACAAAAGAGACAACAGAGTTAGCCACACTAATGACAGACAGACATATATGGCGTAGATGCGTGACTGGTCGCCTACGGGCGACTAAGTAAGTAAGTAATGATTAAATCCATATGTTCCAATATTCTATAGTTTTAAAGATAAAATGTTGGAAAAATAACCTCTTACTACATTTATCTTTAGACAGAAGTAAAAGTTAAGGATTTGTTTTGATGGCGTCATAACATCGCCTCCAAAAAATACGACGTCGTTCCCGCGTTCTTTATAATTGACGTCGTGTATAGCTTGTTGTCATACAACTAATACCAAATCGTAGGGAAATCGGTTTATAGATTTGTAAATGGGTGATTTGTAGGTGAATTACATAAAATTTAACATGTTCTTTGTGTATGTCGAAATACGCACAAGGCATGTTTCCATGGCGATTTCTTTAATTTTGGACGGCAAACCTTCCCTATTCTTATGTATTTACTTCCTATACCTGTGTAGATATTTTGCAAGTTCTGATTAGAAAGGCCCCACTAATACTTAATGTAGAATGACTTTGTAAACATGATAACCCCCAAAAAATCAAACATATTTTCAAGAGAATTTTGTTACTATGCATTCTGACTTTTGCATTTTTTCCAATATTATTGTTGACACAATATCTCAGGAGTAATTTGTCATAGCAGTACATTTAACAAGCTCTTGTTTGGTGCATAAATTAAAGATATTTTTGGGAAATGTCACTTTTTATTCAGTTTTGAGTATCTGTTACTCAGTGCTCGAAATGCCCATCTTACATATCGGTGTGATAAATCTTAAATTTGTCATAAAATTGTAGAATTGCGGTAACATTTCCTTGTTTTTTCAGAGGTGTCTCTCTATATGTATATTGAAAAAATAAAGTGATCCATCCCGTAGAATCTTATGCCCATTAGTGTGTGAATACCTTAAGACCACAAAACGAAAATGTAACAAATACGGCACGTTTACCTGTATATCTTCCCGTTCACGAACATTGGAGAATAAATGCTCGAGTTACATAGGGACTGAATCATTGTAAGTCCGACGTTTTCGACGACATCATCGTAAGAAGAAGTGACTTCGCTTGTCTCGCATGTACTTATTACATCAACGTAACACTCTTTGTCTGAAATAACTGACTTATCCATGTAAACAAAGTCGGTATAACAGTTTCTGCTCAGCGTTCCCGTCTCAAAAAAGCCAAACTG
Organism: Fragum sueziense; assembly: GCA_963680895.1. Taxonomy (NCBI): domain Eukaryota; kingdom Metazoa; phylum Mollusca; class Bivalvia; order Cardiida; family Cardiidae; genus Fragum; species Fragum sueziense. The sequence continues at coordinate 71,596,545 of OY804594.1, read as the reverse complement.
CTCCGAAAAGGATACAAGCTGTCCATTCTCATCCTCTTTTTTACAAACCAAGTATGGATCAAACGGTGTCATGCTAGTCACGCCGTGACATCTGGCACACAGGACGTTCTTGTAGATCTTGTCTGTGTCACTGGAGTAAACAGGAGCAGACGCTATCATCAACGGGAGGTTTTCATCATGGTCGCATGTGGGATAAACAAGCTTGCCTCGTCCTATTTTGAAGGGTTTGTTGTCCACACACCCCATATCAGGCTGCTTCACAACCGTCACGTAGCCAGGCACCGACATATGTATTTCTTCTTCTGGTTGACCGAAACGTGGACGTTTGCATTTGTACATAGAATCGCCGTCATCTTCGTTTATCGTGTTATTGTAACAACAGTTGAGATTTTCTCTGCAATTTGGGTGACAAGAACAACCTGTCAAAACAAAAAAAAAGTAAAATGTTGAATCAATCAATTAATAAACAAATAAATAAATAAAATCAATAAAGCCACCCCCTTTCAACGACATTTCGTCCTTTCCCTTTAACATTTTTGTGCTTGTGTATATAATGGTTCATGTTATATTTTGAGCACTGCGGTCAAGTTGAATTTAGACTAGCATAGCAAAGGTTAGGCTGTAAAAATCGAACAATGTCTTGTAATGCACGGGCCTTTACAACTCGATGGCTAATGTTTAAAGGCAGATACAACTGTTTCACGCTGAGCCAATAGAATATTGTTATTCTAAATAAAAGTGAAAAGAGCTTGTGTAATGATAATGTAAATACTTAACCATTTTCACAGAAAAGCTGAAGACATCTTGCAGAGAACGAAAATATTGTCGCTTGTCAACGAAAATTTCGTAACTGCAAATTGTTTTAAGCTGCAGATACGATGTTTTCGTTGAGGAGCAGCGATATACTCATAACCAAATTTTCTCCTGTCCTTTGATATTAGAATAACAAGGTCTTCCTCGGTAGAAGATACTTTAATCGCCTGATATACTTTTGAAATTAGGTTGGCTTGTAATTCTTGGTTCCCTCTATCGAGTACGGATCGACATCGTCATGGATAATCAGGAGTAGTCAGGGTGACCGAGCTTGATATGTATCGCACGGGCTGTGTACTCGATTTTATTGTTTATGGCTCGGAAAGAAGATCGACATGGTCGACAATCAATCGTGTTAGAAGATCGGGTTTAAATTTCTCAAACTCGACCTGCACCCAATCTCTGTACCCTCTCGGCCTCTGCAGTCGAACGACAGTAAAGGTCGGGGTTTATTGACTCGAGATCGAGAAGACGTCATTTTGGCGGGATGGATCGGGAAATTTCATCGATCCAGTTGACCTACTTAATGTGAACGATAAAGGGAACCTAACATAAGAGTATAGACCCAATACATAATGTTTCCTACCTTTGCAGCATGAAACAAATCCTCTCGCAAATGGCATGTTTGGTTTCAGATTTGCACTCGTTGCATTCAGGTCGCAAATATCGACGGCAGGACACAATGTATCGATGAGATCCACTTCTAGCTGCGTCATCTGGGGGTATAGATATTGTCCATCGCCAGGTCCAACATCATGTAGTGTGATGAGCATTGTGAGAATAGAACATATTCTCTTGAAGAATCGCTGGAGTAAAAAGAATATACACATCATCACTCTTTCGAACGACAATATTTTAGGGAGGTAAAAATTGAAAGCTGCTGCAGACGACACATTGAATGTTGCTAAAGAGAAAATTGGTGTAAGAAATAGCACAGAAAATACTGAGACAAAAGGAGGAAATGCTCATTATCAGCATTTTCTTCATTGTCTCAATGCTTTCCCAAGCCTATTTGGACAGAGACGACAAAACCAGGTCTTGTTTGGGAAAGGGTTAAAGGGACATAACATTCCAATTTCATTTTTGAAAAGTGTTATTTCACCCAAAGATTTGTTATTCTAAAGCGTATAAATGTTATCACTTTTTGAAGATGTTGTTAATAACCGATAAATACGCCTTTGAAGTCGATACAGAAATAACAAATTCCATATAAATCTGAACTGTTGTTGGCATCCATTTGTTTAATTTTAGCACAAAAATATATTTTTCGTAAACGGCTCAACATTTTGGTTTGAAATTTTCAGAATTTTCATAAGAAAATACGCTCTTTCAGATAAATCTAAGAGTAACGCCGTGGTCTAATAATAAACGCGGGCTTTGGGATCGAAGGATCCTGGGTTAAAATCCCGCCAGTGCCACGGGATTTTTTCTGAGCAAAAAGTTACTCCACATTGCTCCTCTTCACCCAGGTGTTTAAATTGGTACACGGGAGAGTTGAAAGCCAAAGAGCTGTGGCTGCCGAAGGCGCCGACTGTTAACAGCCGACTTGAGACTCGGTGATCGTGGGTTAAAGTGTAAAGTCGGTTGAGTACGTCTCAGTTCGTAAAAATTGACTTAAATCGAAACGTTTTTTATGAAAAAAATATCTGCGAAATGTCAATTAACCAAAAACATCGTAAACAAGAGCTTGCTTAAAACTGTAGTTACGATGTTTTTGTTGAAAAGCACCGATAAACATTTGTAAAAAGACTATAGCCTTATTAAGAAATCGTGATAATAATTTTATTATGAATTGAGTTAAAGAAACATTTCCCAAGTATTTTCAAATTTTACGTCTTTTTTTAATCTGAAAGAGCATATTTTCTTCTGAAAGTTCAGAAAATCTAAAGCCGAAGTATAGTTCTGTTTACGGGTGAAGTTCAAAAAGATGAAGTCAAAGTGTCACATTGGGATAAAAAATCATCCTTATAGCTGTTTAGTTTCAGAATAAATCATTACTTAAGATATTGAAGTTTCACAAATTAATAGCGAACACTCTCTAGGAGTATCCAAGTTTCTGCAAGTCATATGGTTTTGTGATAAATGATACTTAATTTCAGAACATAGTACCGTCTTAGTAGAGAGCCGTAAAGTTGTTACATACACTTTTGAGAAAAAAAAACATTTGTCAAGTTCAATTGAATATATCTTAGTTCATGATTCTAAACCATTAATTTTGGCAAATTCCTTGTAAAAATATTTTTTCTCCATTTTTCATATATTTTACCTGATTTTCTTTTTGTTTCTACCCATAAAAGTTATCAAATTCAATTGATTTATCCATAATTATTTATTATGTATTGCAATCAATATATTTTAAGTCAACTTTAATACATTCCAAAACAGCTCTTAAAACTTTGATTCGATACAACGATTACATCCGGTAAAACATAACCTTCAAAAAGCTGCCTGTTTTCGTGAATACGTTGCACTTGGGACAAAAATATGCCAATGAGGCTTCTTGTAGTGAATAAGAACATTTTCTCTTATAATCATATACTAACCCACACTTCTAACGCAAACTTATTGTTCCGCACATCTTTTTAAATATGCAAATCATTTCCAATTCTAATGTTTTGAAACGTATCCCCATACACGAGTTCCATGTGTATGACAACAGTTACCGAAGCCGGAGATCAAAACCACAATTCGATGCTGCACGTGCAACTCGAAGTCATTTCCAACTACCGATGGATCTAAGACTTACCCACAAGGTTACCAAATGTAGACCTGCCAAAGATTTTCGACATTTTGAACGCGAGATGCCTATATTTGCTATTGAAAACAGGAGACCGCCGATTGGAATATCCAAACTGTGACGTCATTTGCTTTCGTGTCCCGTTTTTGCTCTCTGCTCGGTCAACCGTACAAATTTGATGACAGAAATTTATTCAGTAGGGTTCCGATTTTAAATCGACTTTCTTATCAGCAATACATTTTAAGGTATATGACCCATCATTGAAAACTCCACTTTCTAGCCATGGGACATGAATCAAAGTGCACACTCTTATAAATACACTTCAAATAAGTTGATTCACCGTGTCGGATTTCAAGAATATGCTTCAAGAAGAAAATAATTTACAAATATCTTTTTACTCTATATTCATATGCAAGGGAGGTAATTTATATCATTTTTGTGAAATATTTCAATAATCATGCATTAATTCAAAATTCTAAAACGTTCAAAATGCATATGTTTATATTTGGAATGGAAATATAACACAGTTTAGGATTTACTGAAACTTTTCAAATTTCGCCATTGGCTCTTTGGTGCTAATGATGGGTTGTATAGTTAAGTAACCCATACAAATACGCCCTTTTTCTGTTTGGCACATACACGAGTTATTGCCCTTTCAGGACGAGTTTTTAACTTTCCTCGATGTACCCACAACAGAGCAACTACCCAGGTTCAAGGCATAGTTCTGACAAACAACACAACTTTCAACAACGCGCATGACAGCCTTAACAACCAGGGCACTTTACCGTCCAATCAGTGTCAAGGCTGTAATCAGACGACTTCCGGGGCGGGAGATTTGGGCTGATTTGCATTATCTTTGACCAATTGACATCAGCTTAGTCAGACGCAATTGTGTCGGGTACATTAAAGATGCCTAGTCCGCTATCGGAGGGAAAATTTGATGAACGATATATCGCGTTTCACGCTGATAAGCGAAATGACATTCACATGTCTATTGACGCATAGGAGGGCGCCTCTCAGACGTTGCTGAAGTTGACCGTTCCTAATGGGCGTAGATCATGGTTTGGAATGGATTCTAACATCATGGAAGAAACAACTCGTCGATTTTTGTCATTAACACAAGAGGTAGACATCCCGCTGTTGTGTTGATTGGCTTTTTTAAGACACCCCTCTGTCGGGTAAAGGTTACCTATTCTTCCGTGAAAGAGTTTTTTGCTAAACAAATGCATCTGCTGATTTGATTAATGGTCCAGCTATAACGTGTTCAAATTTCGTGGATTTTGATAAGATAGTAATGGAAATATATAAAATAAAACACAGTTTTGCGTTGGAAGTGTGGGTTAGTATAGAACATATGTGCTATTATGTATGTTGAATAACAATTATATGTAAGAAATTTAAACTTGGAGTACGAACAAAAATCAAAACAACACATATTATTCCCTGAGAATTGAATGCTTTAGCTTAGGTATGCTTATTACAATGATTGTTTTCCATTGGTTTGAAAATGATAGAAAATCAAATATGTAACTCATAATATTGCATATTTGATTTTTTCATTGAACTTTATAAAATCCTAAAACTGGTCATCGGAAAATCTTTGGTAATAAAATGTTGCACATGGAACAAAAATCAGATTCTCCAAATTTAAGGTTTCATGGTTAAAAAGTACTAAGATCATATTTTCGTTTTATGATATATATATACATAATGAGTGAGTGAAACGCCAGGATAAATGTAAGGTATGGAATAATGCCAGTCTTAGTCGACTTTGTCACCATGAGATTATTCTTTAAAAGCGTTTCGTGTATGTATTAAAATCTCTAGAAATGAAATTGAAATTGATTTAAAAGCTTTGTCCAGTTTATTGATAAAAAGTTTTGTAATTCTAAAGACTTGTGCACAAGGTATCCTCTACCCATCAGTAAACGGTTTAAGCCATTCTCAATCATTGACGCTTTTTGACACCCTTCAAGATAAAGGCTTTGGAAACATTGTAGAAAATGAAGAAATTGCTTGTGACATGCCATTTCTTCATTTCCCACAATAATTTTTACCAAAAAAGGCAACAGTCTATCTGTATTAGTATTGATCTTCTAAGAAGTAACAACTGTGTTCCTTTGAGATTATCTCAAAGGATCAGCATCACCAAACATAATTTGCATCATTAAAACATATTCTGCACAACGAATAGACACTTGTTTCATTCTAAGCAGACACATGCCTAGAATGAGCCAAATATATGTCGTTATTGGTTCATTTTATTTTTGTGTCCACTTGTTTTCCTTCAAAAGGTTCTACAATTGGTCTCATTTCATTTGCATATCAGCTCAATTTCGTTGGAAAGAATAAAGATTCCTGCATAGAGTTTCTTGTTTTAGAGTTTTTTTTGTCCCAAGTGCAACGTTTTCAGATTCGTTGTAAAACAGATGCTTAAACATATCAACAGACAATTAAGCTTGAATTATTGATGTGACTGACAGCTACTTTGGATAAGCAATAAGTAAAAGCAAAATAAAAAAAATGTTTTGAAGGGTTTGAGTCCTCAAAATAACTCTGCTGAATACTAGTATATATTTAGCTGAAATATGTCATTCTTTTCCAAATATTTTCTTCGTATGGAATGGCAAAACATTTCCAATGCTCTTATTTGTTAGATGTACAATGTAATGGTATACTACCACAATAAGGTAAAACCAAAATATGGTAAATTCTGTTTGTTTTTAAAGCTTCACAATGCTTTGAGTTTCCAAGAAAAATGCGTTGCACTTGGGACATCACTTTCGGCAATATTTGGGAAGCCAGCGCATTACTACATATAAAGAATTGGTTTTGAATCATATCGTCCGGCTTGCTGATCTGAAAAATGAGACAAAACAACAGGTTACACAAGTAATGCTTCTTTTATTGGTCTAAAACTTCAAAGCGTTGTACTAGGGACAAATGGGCAGCAATTTAAAGAAGTTATTCCCTTACATATCTTGCAAGAGATTAGCTTAGTTATGATTAAAATTAAGCTTAAGTCATACTAGGGCCTACTATGTCATGGATACCTTTCAAAATGTATATTGATGATTATCTATAAAATGTGCTGAATCAAATTCAAATTTGTTAATCTGAAGCATGCATTTTTTACAGGGGGGTAACATCATTATTGCTTAAAGGACCTCTATGGATAAGGCGAGAAATACCCCTAAAAAGCAATGCTCGATTGGTCAATTTTCAAAACTGACAAATTCAGAAACAAAATAAACCTTTATATTGTCCAGCAAGATTAACCCGGGACATCTGCATTTGTAATGACCCCACTTCGGCAATGTTTTGTTTAGACGCTCAACTAACGGACATTGCATACGAAAATTAAATGTCCCGGTTTAATTTGGGTGGACAATACAGTATTCACAGGATAAGATGTGATATTTATAAACAAAGCTATAAATACAGAGTGTCCCAATAAAAACGGAACCCATTTTTGAAAGTGAATTGCTCATATTTCAAGCAATATTTCTCCACCAAATTTAGATATACAATAGTTTTCTATTAACAGTTAAAATTTCATTGAAAAATATCCATTACTTTTGTAAATATCGGCATTCAAATGAATGTACCCAAGAAAACATTTTAACACGATATTGATCTTTTTGTATGAAGCGCACGTAGACTTATTGAATAAATTTACGCTTCACAATTGGTTAATATTTTCAATACAACACAAAAGTGTTGTTGAAACATTGTATTCACAAAAGTTAATTTTAATTTCATCTTTTCTGCTAATTAATAAATATTTTTATGCCCCCTTTCGAAGAAAATGGGGGTATATTGTTTTGCAAGTGTCGGTCGGTCGGAAGGTCGGTCGGTCGGTCGGTCGGTCGGTCCGTATGTCGGTCGGTCTGTCCGTAGACCAAACCTTGTCCGGAGCATAACTCGAAAAGTATTAAAGGTAGAATCATGAAACTTCATAGGTGGATGGATCTCATTATGGAGAGGTGCAGTGCACAAGAACCGTAACTCTGCCGATCAAATTTTTTGAGTTATTGCCCTTTGTTGATTTTATAACTTGATTCTTGTCCAGAGCATAACTCAAAAAGTATGTAAGGTACAATCATGAAACTTTACAGGTGGATAGATCTCATTATGGAGAGGTGCAGTGCACAAGAACCGTAACTCTGCCGATCAAATTTTTTGAGTTATTGCCCTTTGTTGATTTTCAAACTTGATTTTTGTCCGGAGCATAACTCAAAAACTATGTTAGGTAGAATCATGAAACTTTACAGGTGAAAAGATCTCATTATGGAGAGGTGCAGTGCACAAGAACCGTAACTCTGCCGATCAAATTTTTTGAGTTATTGCCCTTTGTTGATTTTCAAACTTGATTATTGTCCGGAGCATAACTCAAAAAGTATGTAAGGTAGAATCATGAAACTTTACAGGTGGATAGATCTCATTATGGAGAGGTGCATTGCACAAGAACCGTAACTCTGCCGATCAAATTTTTTGAGTTATTGCCCTTTGTTGATTTTCAAACTTGATTTTTGTCCGGAGCATAACTCAAAAACTATGTTAGGTAGAATCATGAAACTTTACAGGTGAATAGATCTCATTATGGAGAGGTGCAGTGCACAAGAACCGTAACTCTGCCGATCAAATTTTTGAGTTATTGCCCTTTGTTGATTTTCAAACTTGATTATTGTCCGGAGCATAACTCAAAAAGTACTAGTATGTAAGGTAGAATCATGAAACTTAATAGGTGGATAGATCTCATTATGGAGAGGTGCATTGCACAAGAACCGTAACTCTGCCGATCAAATTTGAGTTATTGCCCTTTGTTGATTTTCAAACTTGATTTTTGTCAGGAGCATAACTCAATAACTATGTTAGGTAGAATCATGAAACTTTACAGGTGAAGAGATCTCATTATGGAGAGGTGCAGTGCACAAGAACCGTAACTCTGCCGATCAAATTTTTTGAGTTATTGCCCTTTGTTGATTTTCAAACTTGATTATTGTCCGGAGCATAACTCAAAAAGTATGTAAGGTAGAATCATGAAACTTAATAGGTGGATAGATCTCATTATGGAGAGGTGCAGTGTACAAGAACCGTAACTCTGCCGATCAAATTCTCTGAGTTATTGCCCTTTGTTGAGTTTATAACTTGATTCTTGTCCGGAGCACAACTTAAAAAAGTATGTAAGGTAGAATCATGAAACTTTACAGATGAATAGATTTTATTATGGAGAGGTGCAGTGTACAAGAACCGTAACTCTGCCGATCAAATTCTTGGAGTTATTGCCCTTTGTTGATTTTTACACTTAATTCTTAACCTTGCCTATATCTCATGTCCTTTTACACATACAGCCTTGATATCTCACACATAGATACCTCCTATTAACATCGTTCAGATTTAACCATGACCTTGGACCTTGTGACCTTGACCTTGGAGTTTGACCTACTTTAAAAAAATTAAACCCGGCAAATATCTCATGACCTTTTACAAATACAACCTTGATATTTCACACATGGACACATCTTACCAAAACCTTTCATAATTGACCATGACCTTGGACTCTGTGACTTTGACCTTGGAGTTTGACCTACTTTTGAAAATCTTTAACCTGGCCGATTTATCATGTCCTTTTACACATACAGCCTTGATATTTGACACATGGAAACCTCCGACCAAGACCTATCACTTACGACTATGACCTTGGACCATGTGGCCTTGACCATGTGGCCTTGACCTACTTTTAAATAAATTAAACTGGGCCTATATCTTATGTGCTATTACACATACAGCCTTGGTATTTCACACATGGACACATCTTACCAAGACCTTTCACATTTGACCATGACCTTGGACCTTGTGACCTTGACCTTGGACTTTGACCTACTTTAAAAAACCTTTAATCTAGCCGATATATCGTGTCCTTTTACACACACAGCCTTGGTATTTCACACATGGACACCTACGACCAAGACCTTTCACATTTGACCATGACCTTGGACCTTGTGACCCTGACCTTGGTGTTTAACCTACTTTAATAATACATTAACCTGGCCTATATTTCATGTCATTTTACATATACAGCCTTGATATTTCACACGTGGTCACTTCCAACCAAGATTTTTCACTTTTGACCATGACCTTGGACCTTGACCTTGGAGTTTGATCTACTTTTATAAAAACTTAAACTAGGTCTATATCTCATGTCCTGTTGCCTATGCAGTCTCAATATTTTACACATGGACACCCCCTACCAAGACCTTTCACATTTGACCATGACCTTGGCCTGTATGACATTGACCTTTGACTTTTACATACTTTTAGAAATCTTTAACATAGCCTTTATCTTATGTCCTATTACACCTACAGCCTTGATATTTCACATATAGACACCTCCTACCAAGACCTTTCACATTTGACCATGACTTTGAATATTGCAACCTTGACCTTGGAGTTTGACCTACTTTTAAAAAGAATGAAACCAGGCATATATATCATGTCCTTTTACACCTACAGCCTTGATATTTCACACATGGACACCTCCAACCAAGACCTTTCACATTTGACCTTGACCTTGACATTTGGCCTACTTTTAAAAACTTTAACCTGGCCTATGTTTCATTTTACTTTTAAATATACAGCTTTGATATTTCACACATAGACACCTCCTACCAAGACCTTTCATATGTGACCATGACCTTGGACATTGTTAACTTGACCTTTGACTTTGACCTACATCAAATGTAGGCCCTTGAGTGGGCATATATGTTTTACAAACATCTCTTGTTTAAAGTAGAGCTGCGATGTAACCAAGATGAATACAAACAAAATATCCAATTATATCGCAGATTCTCGTATTCGAGTGCCTATAACCTAACTGGACGAAGAATAACAATTTTGATTTAACAAATAAATAACGAGTGCTTTAAAATTATTTTAAAAAAATGCCGTATAGACTCAATTTGCATGTTCATCAAATTTTGAGAAAATCGATACGTACATGTGCAACAGTAAAGAATTCAACAGCTGACCACTAGTGCGCTTAAATTACGAACAAACAAGACGCAAAAATCAATATCATGTTAAAGCGGTCTTTCAGTGACATTATTAAATTGCATATAACTTTTGAACCAATACATATTTTGAAGTAAAATTTGAAACTCAAATGCAAAAATGATGCTTCTTTAGTACTGCAAATTCAAAAATCTTTTTTTTTTGCGTTCGCTTTAAAATATTTGACTTTGAATTATGGTTCCCTTTTTTTTGTTTGGGGGGGGGGGGGGATGGACACCATGTAGAATGAACTCGGCCTACAGGTAATTTACGCATTTCAATATAGACATACTCTATAGCGCAGTTGATAGAACGCTTGTGCTTCGTCCATTGTCTTTTCGCAAACGTGGGTTCGAGTCTCATAGAAAGCTTTAAAATTTGAGCAGTCTAAATTTTTGCCATTTGGCGACAGAAAGAGTTCCACACCTTTGTTACTTAATTTATGTTTTGTAATGTACAATGTATTGCATTTATATATAATATATAATAATGCTTTTTGACAGCCCACAAAATAAAAGATCATGACATTTTTCATGCATTTATTAAGAAAAATGAAACTGCTTGTCATAAGCATTGTTTTCATTTCACAAACTATTTACTGTTTTCTACATAGAAAGACATAAAAAATGTAAAACCCATTTAAGATCTAGATGCAATTGCAGCCTTTTTAAATTTTGATCAGTCTACTTTTACGTTTGGCAATGGTTTTTATTGAAAATAAAGAATATATTTAACAAATGTGAAAGGAACAAAAACAAAAAAGTAAAACGCAAAAAAGTAAAGACAAAACAAACAAAAAATACACGGCTATGTATGGAATCGAACCCACACTGTTATAAAAAGAAATCCGCTCTACGCTTGAGGGTCCATCTTTTCATACATTAGACCACAGGCTCATTTATCCAGAGAGAGTCATACTTACAATGTAATCATTGTTTTCATTGCAATAATTGTGTTTTGATCTATCTAACCTTTCATTATCTAATGGGTATGGTCTATATTTTTGGCGGGAATCTGATTATCGTGGGACGACTATAGTTAGGTAGATAAATAAATGAAAGGAAAACCGATTTTATGCCATTCAAAAACTTCTATAGGTGCAGATAACTCTTAATTTTGTACCAACCTAAATGGTTTCATTATCTTACACTACCGGTATTCATAGACGTAAAAGGAATTTTCTTTTTGTTTCATTTTCGATTTATTTTCTACAGATTCAATGATAAATAGTGTTGACATCATATGGCAGCTCTGGTTTTTCTGTATTGCACATGCGCATCATTGAAACAACTTTAATTCGCACTTTCCCACCAAAGACCGAGAAATACCTACCTTCCCTTGGCTGACAAACATCGTTCCCCCCTTCACCCAGCTTCCCATTGACATATGTTGTGTTACTTGACCATAGGTTTCCTTGGTAAAAAGGATTTCCTGTGTCACGGGGGGAACGTACTTTTATATTCAAAATAGTGCTCATATACCAATTGACATATTTTTGGCGGGAAAATTTCGTCTTTAAACTCATTTCAATGATGCACATGCGCATTAATGACAAAATTTAAATTGATTTCTAATTTCAACTCCAATTATCCTTACATTTACAGAAAAAATGTTGCTAATAAAGTAATAGAAAATTTAATTCTGGTCAGATGAATACAAGGGGGGTAAGAAAATGTAATTTGGGGGGTAGGTACAGAAACCAAAAGTTATATGTACAGGTCGAATTTTTTTTATTGTATTAAATCAGTTTTCATATGATTTAGGTATACATCTAACAAAACAGCTCGAAAAAATATTAATTTGCATGTTTTGAAAATTGACTTCTCCATTTGAGCCTTTGAAGGAGATTTCTCGCCTTATCCGTAGAGGTCCTTTGGGCTAGTAAATAAGGTGCCACATAACTGAATTACATTGGAACCTTGAGTCCAATTAATGACTTTCCAAATATAGGATCTTTTAGGTACATGAGGCAACACGCTTTTCTAAAAACATAATTTGAAATTGATGAATGTTTCAAAATGTCACGCTAAAATGTTGCAATTATGACATTTTTGGGCATATTTTTTCGCCATAACTTTGGATTTGATGGTTCTATTTTCATGAAATTTTCCATGGTGTTTAACACTATTAAAATGCATTGTTGTAACCCAGAAACAACAGTATTCGTAAGAAAATATCCATTCAGGCTCAGTTCTTAATAAAACCCCCATCTTTTTAACCTCATCCTATCGAGGAATATATCATATTTTTTTCTTAAAATTAAACCAATTGTCCTTTACCACAGTTCGCATGTAAACGGAATTTGTCGTTTCCGTCCAAACTTAAATCAAAGGTGTTGTTCAGTTTTCTCAGCAACACTTTTCTATAGCTGATAGCATTTAAACGCATTAGAACAAACAATCTTTGCATCAAATCATATCTAAACAAGAGCCGTCATAGACGGGCAATGCTCCCCCAATAAGTGTTTGTCACAAAAACACACACACACACGCACGCACGCACGCACGCAACACACACACACACACACACACACACACACACACACACACACACACACACACACACACACACACACACACACACACACACATCAAGCTCCGTTTTCCCATGACATGTTTCTTTACATAAATTACCAATAGTGTGTAGTCTAGAACATCTTTTTTGATCAGTTTTAAATACAAAGTGTCATTAAATTCTGCCAATTAGATGACAAGAAATTAGAGAAAAACAAATTAAGGCCCCCTTTTCCGAGACGCAGCCTCAAATTTAGAAACGGAAAAATATATCTCTAGGAAATATCCCAAGGAGTTCATGTGTTAAGTTTCATTGAACACTCCTATGGAATACGATGTAATACACTAGCCTTAACAATCGACAACAGAGAGTGGTCATTGACATACTTATCAAAAGTACCAAAAGTTCTCAAGTACTCCATACACGTGGGCACTTTTTTGCAATCGGTATCTACCAAACAAAAAGTGAAATGGATCTCAATAAATGGTAATAACATTCTCACATATTCATGTTATCATGATTAGTAAAAAGATTGCAAAAACCCAGCAAACATGCTTATATGGGTCCCATATTAGTCCGTGGGCCAGGAGGGGTCTGCACGCACCCCCCTAAGGGCAGTCTGGGAGTGGTATAGAAATGTTTATTGGAACCCCCTGAGTAAGAATCAAGATGTTAACAGTCGATATCCTGGGATGCACTCGCCATTTCCGGTGGTTTTCAAGATGGCCGCCATGAAAAAAGACAATTTGACTTGGTATCTAACATCAGCAGCCTAACATTTGTTTTGCGTTGTAAGATCATATTTTAAGGATAATTGTCTCTGGAAAAGGTCAGAAATGTGTTCTCATGTTAAAAAGTGGCTCATTAGCCATCTGGTATGCTAGAATTTTTTCAAAATGGCCGACAAAATCGCAAAAAATCAATAAAAACGTCAAATACTTCTCGTTTTTGGACATATTTTGGTCTAAATACTGTGAATTTTATGTTTTAAGATTTAGATAAAGATTTCATGAAGTAAATAGGAGCATTACGGAAAAGATTTTTGAAATCATTACCGTATAAATGGCAATAAAACACAATTAAGCACAAATCATCAAGTATATATAATAGCGATATAAAGTATCATTATTATTAGTTCTTGGTGAAAAACAGCTCTTATTTATTGCATTATATTGATAAAGCTATGCTTTCCGAGTAAATTGTTAAATTCACATTGATAACGATTCGATTTTTGATTTCATTGACAATAAATATGCTTTCAAAATGGCCGCCAAAATCGCAAAAAAATAAAAAAAATATATAAAAAAAATCTTCGTTTTTGGACATGTTCTGGTCTAAACGTTGTAAATATTATGTTTAAAGACTTTGGTAAACAGTTCATAAAATAAATGGTTGCATTGCGAAAAACACATTTTAAACCATTACCGTATAAATGGCAATAAATTACAATTTGGCAGAAATCGTCATGTATTATTATTTTCATAAATATTTTTATTATATTTGGTCTTGGTGAAATGCAGTTCTTTTAGATTGCATCTTTTGACAAAGCTTAGCCTTCAGAGTATTTTGTAAAATTGAAACTGATTATGATTCCGTTTTTGATTACTGATGCTATAAATCGGCTTTGAAAATGGCTAAAAAATGTAAAAAATCAATAAGAATGAAAGTAATTCTCGTTTTTGGACATCTTCTGGTTTAAATAATGTAAACATTATCTTTTAAAACTTAAATTAGCAATTCATGAAGGAAATGGAATCATAACAGTTGACAATAAAAGAATAGAGATTTGAAAGGATTACCGTATCAATGGCAATAAAATACAATTAAGCACAAATCTTATATAATTGTATATAGTTTCGATATACATTGTCATTATATTTTGTTCTTGCTGAAAAAACGGTTCTTATTGATAGCATTATTTTGACAAAACTAAGCTTTCAGAGACTTCTTTAAAATGAAATTGCTTATGAACAAACTTTTGAATACAAATATCATAAATTTGTGATATTTTATTAGGCAGTTCAAGACTACCTTTGCACCAATGTCACATCGTTTCAAAAGACAAGCTAAAACTATCGGTATCCCTTTCTGGAGAGAAAGTTACCCCCTTTAAATTCACATCCATTTCTATCAAACAATATGTAATGTCCTCAATATTACGGAAAAGAGTTTTACCGTAATTATTCTTACGAACAAAAGTTGTATGTATGTATTTCCTTTTTTTACTCTTACACATACAGTATCAAAATGCTTTTTATTTGTTATATTTTATACTTAAAGAATTTTAAAAAAAATTGAGAATAGAAATGAAGATTAATGAAATAAGACCAGCCTTAAATTTATCGTTTCATTGATATCGACATACACTTGGTAATATCTGTCAAACATGTGATACAAACTTCGTATTTCTCAAATTGTGCCTTTTTTAAGTAATAGTTATGATAATTACAATGCACAATTCATCCCAATAAGTCACATACTCTATCATGATTTTCCAGTTTCACATTACCATGTATTTAAATGCCATTTACATCTGTTTAAAACGAAACAAGATATGAGAAAACTATAACATAATCCGTGTGGAGTGACGTAATAACATAAAAGCTATGTAATCCCGATTTCTATATTTTTCAGGATACTTGTTTTAACTGGATTAGTAGTTATAAGGAGAGATATTGTGCATGCAAATCACCTAAAGTGCTTTTCCAAATGAAATGCACTGAAACGCCATAAAATGGTTTGATTATAACATACTATAGGCAGATATGCTTTATATCTTAGAATATGTATAAAGAATACAAAGTTTAAAATGTGTGATTTCTTCGCACGTTTTACTTTAATTACTTTAATTATATCAGGCTGCATTAATTACTTAATCCAACAGGTGTAAAGATATTGTTGAAAACACTTAGAACATTAAGAACACATGTATTCATGATAAAAATTTACATTGACACTTTATTGGAAGCCGATATCACTTTATCGGAATTTGCTGCAAAAGATAAAAGCAGGAAATGGTCATTTAAGTTCTTCACATGTGGTTGTAAGCAGTATTTATGTTTGATGTCATTGTGATACTGCAATGATTCGCTTTATGTTCATTTGTAATGTTTTAAGTATATTTTGATTTGCTTTATGTGCAATATAATGGGTACAATGGCATGAATTTCCACAACTTGTCACGTGTATTTGTATGATATTTTTTGGTATTAATTGTTATGGGTATGTCCGGGGTGTAACTTCTTGCATTAATTCTACATTTGGAAATGGACGCACCAGAGCTAAAGACCATGAAAGACCAGTGATTACCTGAATTGACTGTGTGAGGTCTGCTTTCAGTGAGTGCCATCTGAATGCCATAGATCAACACAAAAAACAAGCCTAGAATTTGGAACGAGACTATTTAGTCGCCTGATGCATACCCCTGTTGTATAGGGACACCTGCTGCAATGATAAATAATCTCAGCAACAAAAAAGAACTCGACAAACTTGGCAAAAGTTTGAGTTACATGGTCACCGAAAGTCTGATGATTTATGTAGACTGCATGTGTGAGAAGACGACTTCTATAAAGATATAAAAGTATATATAAATATAAGGTTTCCATAAGTATTATGTACATACTGTTGGTTTTCGAAAAAAATATCAAAGGATAAACATAAGCAAAATTAACAAACCACAGCCGCAACCACATACAACAACGAAGATAGAAACAGGAGGACCCATAGAAGTCTACGGTGTACCACTCAACAAGTACGAAACAAGTCAGAAAAGATAAAAAAATCCAGAGAGATTAAGAATAAATGCAGTTATCTTTAATTGTGTAAAAGATCTCATTCAATAAACCTAGTATATAGTGATCATTGTCCTTAACCTAAATATTTTTTTTCATGTGCGACCTAATAGAATTAAGATAAAACAGCTGAAGAAATTTGAAAATTTAAATTTGAATATGAGCTTCAGACAAAATATTCTTTATCTGTATACTAAGTCAAATTGCAAATTTGTCTTTTGAAAGTAACAATGAAAATATTGCATGATGTGTCAGAGCTTTATATGAATCACTTCTGGTCTTTTGCGCTCAAGATACAGTTCATTTCAACTACTAATTCAGTTAAACCGATTATCTGAAAAAAAAGAAAAAAAAAAAGAAATGGACATTACAAACCCTTTATTGAATTACCCCACCCTACATGGAGTCAATAATGTTTCCCCACATTTCACTTAATTTGAGAATGGAATCATGATGGAATATGCGACGCATAAAGATGATTTTAGCATTGTCATTATCATAACTATGAGTCAATACAAGCCATTGTGAGAAACATAAAGAGTTTATTATATTCTTTTGACAAAATATTACCAAAAGCAAGTCGCTATCAATCTAACCGTCACACAGGTGTATAAAAAATTCATTTATGTTGTTCCATTGGATAACATGGATATATTTTAATTCTTAATTTTTACCATTCTACAAATATCAAACATTATACATTAAAAATGTTTTGATACATATTAAGCAATTTCAATTATTCTCTGGGACAATTTTAGATTAATGGTACGTGTTAGAGTAAAAAAATAAGCCACATTTAACTATTGTTTATTAGCATGGATACGTTGAGGTCTTTATCTAAATGTTTGGGACATTTCATATTCTTTGGTGATGATTAATATGCATTTCAAGGGAGTATGTTCCTCCACAATTTAAATTTCATTAGGACGGTTAAACTTGTCATTTTAAAAGATGTGAAATTAGATGCAAAGTCACCAGAGCCTGCTTGATATTCGAGTTTTGCCCCAAAAAGACACATAATAATTGGATATATACTCAAAAGTGGGTTCATAAGCAATTTCATTTTAAAGAATTATCTGAAAGCTTAGCTATGTCAAAATAGTGCTATATAAGAGCCGTTTTTCAGCAAGAAGAAAATATAATGACAATGTATATCAAAATTATATACTATTTTATAAAACTTGTGCTAAGTCGTATTTCATTGCTATTGATATGGGATTCCTTTCAAAGCTTTATTCTTTTTTTGATGTTGTTGTTATCTGTTATGATTCCATTTAATTCATGAACTGCTTAGTCTTAGAAGATAATACTTTCATTATTTAGACCAGAAGATGTCCAAAAACGAGAATTACTTACATTTTTATTTTTTTATATATTTTTGTGGCCATTTTGAAAGCCGATTTATAGCATATGTAATCAAGAATAGAATCATTATCAATTTCAATTTTACAAAAGACTCTGAAGACTAAGCTTTGTCAAAAGATGCAATCTAAAAAAGTGCTTTTCATCAAGACGAAATATAATAACAATATTTATGAAAATAATAATACATGACGATTTCTGCCAAATTGTAATTTATTGCCATTTATACGGTAATGGTTTAAAATGTGTTTTTCGCAATGCAACCATTTATCTTAAGAACTGTTTACCAATGTCTTTAAACATAATATTTACAACGTTTAGATCAGATCATGTCCAAAAACGAAGATCTTTTTTATATTTTTTTTTTATTTTTTTCCAACTTTGGCGGCCATTTTGAAAGCATATTTATTGTCAATGAAATCAAAAATCGAATCGTTATCAATGTGAATTTAACAATTTACTCGGAAAGCATAGCTTTATCAATATACTGCTATAAATAAGAGCTGTTTTTCACCAAGAACTAATAATAATGATAATTTATATCGCTATTATATACTTGATGATTTGTGCTTAATTGTGTTTTATTGCCATTTATACGGTAATGATTTCAAAAATCTTTTCCGTAATGCTCCCATTTACTTCATGAAATCTTTATCTAAATCTTAAAACATAAAATTCACAGTATTTAGACCAAATTATGTCCAAAAACGAGAAGTATTTGACGTTTTTATTGATTTTTTGCGATTTTGGCGGCCATTTTGAAAAAATTCTAGCATACCAGATGGCTAATGAGCCACTTTTTAACATGAGAACACATTTCTGACCTTTTCCAGAGACAATTATCCTTAAAATATGATCTTACAACGCAAAACAAATGTTAGGCTGCTGATGTTAGATACCAAGTCAAATTGTCTTTTTTCATGGCGGCCATCTTGAAAACCACCGGAAATGGCGAGTGCATCCCAGGATATCGACTGTTAACATCTTGATTCTTACTCAGGGGGTTCCAATAAACATTTCTATACCACTCCCAGACTGCCCTTAGGGGGGTGCGTGCAGACCCCTCCTGGCCCACGGACTATATGGGCTGTGTATGGGTAAGCCCATATGGGTAGGCCCATATTGGACCCATATAGGACCTTTGTAGGCAAGCCCATGTGGGTTTGATTATAAGAGACCAAGATGGGTCCCATATTCCCAGCATATGGGCTGTGTATGGGTAAGCCCATATGGGTATGCCCATATAGGACCTATGTAGGAAAGTCCATGTTGTTTGGACAATAAGGGTCCCAGTTACAATAATTGACTTGTGCCCATTCATGTACAACAGAATAATTATGTATACATGAGCATATCTAAAATATCCATAATCTGAATCATGTAGCCTATAGAATTATAAGCTTTCAATTTGGATGACTATCTTATTTATATCCACCAAAATTTATGACCATCAATTCAATACAAATTGAAAAAACAACAACATTAGATTCAGTAAGACAAGTGAGGCAACATCAATAAGACATATCTTACCCTTTCTCGAACAAATCCTGGTTTGACTTCTCTAATAGAAAAATAAATTGCACAAAAACAGGCCTAGAGCTATTAGCAAAAGTTGATAATCGGCATTTTCTTCTTTTGTCTAAGTTTTTTCTGCGCTATATTGTACAGAAGTACATTCTTTGTCAATATCGTTTTTAACCATGGCCTTCATGTTGGATCATCGGAATATTTTGTCGTTTTAAAAGTGTTTAAACTGTAATTAGACTGTTCAAATTACTAAAATAATCTTATCTATTAGTGTGTTACATGTGGTTTTATGTATATTAAAGGGAAATAATTTAAAATCTTGAAAATAAATTATATTTTCACAAAGCGTTCACGTAAAGAAAGCATTTGGCTTGATAACCCTATATGATTCTGTTAAAACAAATCATTTTGTGTAGACATTTTCAAAAAAAGATAGAAATAAATCTAGAAATATAAATATATCAAAACATATAGATAGTTATAGAAAGTATCGAAAATATACATTTTAAGACCATATTTCTACGAATCAAACCCTAAGAAGTAGTGTCAAGGTCGTCAGACAAACCTGACGAGACCTTAATCCTCAATGACGGGGAATAGTAACCCCTTTCTGAGAATGAAGCTCTAGAAGGTATTGAACTTCGATCAACATTAAATGAAAGCCAATAGAAATGGGTTTGATCAGGGCTGTCTATATGGGTCTGCCCATCTTGGACCCATATGGGTCCCATATTGCAAGTATATGGGCTGCCCAGATAGGACCCATATGGCCTCCGGTTGCACATCCTATATGGGTCCCATATGGCTTGCCCTTATAGGACCCATAAGGGTTCCCATATGGGACCCATATACATATAGATTGCTAACTGGGAAAGTGCCGGCGTGTACGGAGTACTTTTGGTACTTTGATGAAAAAACGCGAGGTACGCGCGCGGATTTGCTCACGCGGACTTCCGTTTCTTGATTAAATGGCCGCTTTCCGACCTTTTCTTTATTCATGTTATACTCGTACAGGACTAGATCTATATTTTTGTAAATTGTTAAAATTCCGGAATCCAAGTACCTATGGGTATTGACGGTGAGTAATCAGACTCGGTCCCGGTCTGAGTGCATATAGCCTATGGCTAATTAACAGGAAAATCATTGTCTATAATGATTTAATTATGTGACAAACCCGTTTATTCTTTCAAAGGTTATTAGAAGTTCAATATGATTTAGTCATGTACACTGGCTATGCGCTGAAGGCAAAATGGTAAAAGACATGTAGTGCGAATTTAAGGCCTGTATTCGAGGTCAAGTGAGTTTGGAAATTTTGGCTGAATTATACAGCGACCCTCTAGGGTTGCACCAATGTCTAGTTTTAAGTATAAATCTTAGGTAAACACACTCATTTCACAGGTATTTGACATAGTATGTCTATATATGATGTACATGGTGATAGAACAGTAATAAGACAAAAGGTAAACAACGGTGAATAAACAGGCATGCTAAACAATCAACTTAAACTGAAGTAAAAGTCGAGAATTTCCCTTTGCAGTCGCAAAGTCAAATGGTTTTTCTAGCAGATAAACGTTTTTACTTCAGGGAAATCCGTCAGATAACTCAAATATGGCTCTCAATTTCACAAATTCAACACCAAATTTGACCCATGTAGTTTTCGATGGCCATCAGTTAGCCACTATCATGACTATATCTATTGGATGCTTTACCTGGTCGGTTTTCACATAAATAACCGATTATCAACTTAAGGGGGAATGCTCCAGTTTTTTCGGAACACTCGGTTATTACTGTAGACAATTTAATGTTTCGTACCAATATGTTTCGCTACCATATTTTCAATAATATAACACATCGTTATAATTTACCATTTTCGACTGTAAAAGTGTATTTATTATGCGAAACTGATTTCCTCAAGATGGAAATCGATTATTTAGAGCAAGACAGTCGTGAGTGTGTATGCAGTTACCACTGTTTTGCGTCATTTTATTCATGTGTAGCTGATAAAAAATGCTGTAATTCACTAATAAGTGCGCTGACCTATACATTTTCTTTTTGGATTATTACCAGGACATGTTGCTTAATACAATGAGGGAGTTTTATCAAATTCTATTATGTAGAACTTGAAATATTTCCAAAAATATGCAAATTTTGACATAAAACACTCCAGCTTCGTTGATCTAACCGAACACGTGAACATGCTGTTTTATACATTTACGCCTTTATAATAGCACATATTTTGGGTTTTCTGTTCTTATTAAATGTAAGACGTTACTTTAAATCAGTTTTCGGGACTAAACGATGAATATACAGAATTTTATTAGCATTTCAGTGACCTTGGACAGGTGCAAGAAATTGTGCATTTTTTCGATGTAGGGGTATGTGATACGAATGCCTATAAAATTCAAACAAGATCGCTGACCATCCATTTTTATTTTATTTTTCAATTGTAGCTGGGCCGATAAAGTCGATTTTTCACTCAAATTGTGCATTTGGTGAAACAAGCATGAAATTTTGCATAGAAGTCAGGAAATGGTGATTGTTTACAAAAAACCCGTTGGCCACCGAAAAAGAATGGCCGCCATTGGTATGTTTTTGTCCATTTTCCGGGTTAATATCAGCTCAATTATGTCTTTTTAATGAAAATATTCTGTGAAAATGGCACAAATGTGTAAACCACTAATTTTCAAAATTGTTGTATTCATTTTGTATAATTTATGGGGATACTGCTTTGGTAAAATCCAAGATGACCGCCACTTTATGCATATTTTCATTTACATATTATAAGCATGTCATCTAGCCGAGTACAAAGAAATAAATGAATAATTCCGATTGTATTTCATAGTTATTTATCTATGTGTGTTCCTAAGAATGTTTTATTTGAAAAAAAAGTAGAATAATCTTACGAAAGAATGCACAGTCAATGACTAGAGTTTTCCTCGATCATTAGACTTACTATAAATTATGTTTAAAGAAATTAAAGGTGTATTTATATGGGTTTATATAATCTTATATATATACATGTTATACATTTTCTTTAATAAGAGTTACATGCTCAATTCACCCAAAGACTGGTTGTTTTTATACCTGCTTATGTTATAAATTTCAAATGACTTAGCATATATAGGATATAACATCGGCCAAATGAAACC
Organism: Fragum sueziense; assembly: GCA_963680895.1. NCBI lineage: Eukaryota > Metazoa > Mollusca > Bivalvia > Cardiida > Cardiidae > Fragum > Fragum sueziense. The sequence continues at coordinate 71,573,599 of OY804594.1, read as the reverse complement.
CTAAGTGTTACCTTTACAATGTATATGGAAACGACCAACAAAGCCATGGAATTTAAAGTGTGCAAATTTCTATTTAGCAAGCCCGACAATCAAACAAATCCATGCAGCTCATCACTAAGACCACCGACACTGACATCACATACCGAGTGCCAATTATACATTTTTGCATATTTGTAGAATCAAGGATTCGTGGAGTTATGCAAATTTTTTAAAGCTAAATGTGGGGTTACTACAATACATAGTTACAATATCTTTAAATTGATATGGATAAAGAAAAGGGCCATAACCGCAATTTATACACATGATGTTCCAGATCAGTCTTTACCTGTAGTGAGTACAATCTGAGAGAGTTGTAGGTAATGAAGGAGTTATCAAAGACAAATGACTCTAGATCTTTATTGGACGTTTATAAATACAGGCTTATCTGGTCTCAGATGCTATGTATAATGATCCTACTTCCAGATCCTGACTCTAAATCACCTTGGTACAGGTTTATAGGCAAAGACAGGAAACTGATTGATAGTTAGAAAACCTGCTGGAATGTTGTAATTATGACTGTAGATTTCATTTGACATGGTTTTAACATAATAATAAATTGCACGCTGGAGCTTTTTCATGTAGACATTTAAGTAATATTTTCTTGCAATCTGTTTATACCTGTGTTCTGTGATTTAAGTCTCTTTGATGTGTGTTAGGCTACTTACAGATTATTGACACGTCTTTCATAGTGGCCCTGCCATGTCAAATGACACTAGTAATACATGTACTTGCAAACCATAACTTTGCCTTGCAAAATGAATGTAAGGAGTTGCGAGTTAATCTACATTTGCAAACTTTCTTAAATAACATATTTATATGAAATATTTGTGGTAATATTTATTGCGACAAGCGAGACATATGTGACCCGTCACGCTAAAAGGGACCTTATCCGAACTCCAAAAATCCAAACTTTGACAAACTTTTCAGACTCGGCACAGGTAAACTAGATACTGTATTCGAAAAATGAACGTATAGTAAGATAGGAAAAACATTCTAGATATAAAAAAGTACATAAAAGTTAAAAGTGTCGGCCCTAGTCTGGCTGCGCGGACTGTGCAGACTGACTAGGGTTGATATTTTTCACACACCCGATAAGGTCCCTTTTAGCGCGACGGGTCGCATATAGTAACCAAAGCAGATGTTGTCTTGTTAGTAAGTCATGGGAGTGATTGTTGCTGAAACTTACTGTATATCTGTATGCATTGATGGATTTAAAAGTTGCCCTCCCTTTAGTGTTCGACACACCATTAATGTCTGTATTAACGAATACCAAAATAATCTGAAACAAGTATTGTCCATATTGTGTAGTACTATTCCACCCATGCATCAATCCCCAATGATCAGGGACTAAAGCATGAAGATATAAATTAATCTTATCTACTTAAAGGACGATGCTTATATATAAATATCCACATTCATCATCTTCCTTGAGACAAGAGAAATATACACAACAATTTTTATAAAGACTGGTCAAATATGTACACATACATGAATATCGATAAGAAGAATTCCATCAAGATATGTTGTGTGATTCAAATATCATGTTGATCTTATTAAGATTTCGAAAAAAAGGTCCTCTAAAATGGCCACTTGACCATAACTTTCGCCAGGATGTTACCAAATTCAATAGGCATCCCAAGCAATTGTATACTTAATCCACACGTTTGACAAAGATTTTGTCAAATGTTGTTCCCAAGACAGACTTAAGACCGAATGTTGGCCACTGACAAAGTGTGTTGTGTAGCCTTTTGAACAGACTATCGACGATCACAAAGCAACGTGTACTAAGGAGAGCTTAAGGCTAAAGCCATCGAAGAACTTTCAAACAGAAAAGTGTACGATGACACTTGGCTTAGGTACTATCCATTTCAAATTCTGAAACATCTGTCCTATGATATGCAGATTTTGAAAGTAGGTTAACATTTTGTGACCACTCATAACCTCTTGTTTATGTAATCTTGCTAACTTTGAAAGACAATAGTTCTTTGCTGGCTACCAAAGAGGTGTAACTGTACACTGTCTCTGGAATATGGCTGTGTAAGTCCATTCTCGATGTTGAGTGACAGGCAAGTTGTCACTCTTGGAGCTTTCATGGAGTTTGCAATTTTTTTCTGTAAATGTAAGGACAATTGGTGTCGAAATCATAAACCATTTTCGTTCTGTCCTCAATGCGCATGCGCATCATTGAAACGAGTTTGAAGGCGAAATTTTCCCGCAAAAAATTATGGCACATGGTATATGAGTACTATTTTTAGTGTAAAAGTACGCCCCCCCCCGTGACCCAGCAAATCTGTTTTACCAAGGAAGCCTATGATCAAGTTATACAACATATGTCAATGGGAAGCTGGGTCAATGGGGGACGATGTTCGCCAGGCTTGGAAAGGTAGGTATTCCTCGGGTTTTGGCGGGAAAATGCGCATTCAATGATGCGTATGCGCAATACGGACAAAATAAAAGCTGCCATATGATGTCAACACCATTTATCCTTGTATCTGTGGAAAAAAATGGAAATAAAAATAACAAAAAACCTTCATTTTACCTCTATGAATAAAGGTAGTGTAAGAGAACGTAACCATTTAAGCGGGTACAAAAACCAAGAGTTATCTGCACCTATAGAGCTTTTTAAATTATATAAATTCGGTATTAATTTCATTTATGTGTCTACCTAACTATAAAGCTTATTAATTCTCAATTAGTTGGTTTTGAGAATTGACCAATCGAGCTGAGCCTTTTAGGGAGAATTCTCGCCTTATCCATAGAGGTCCTTTGTAAGATTTACATTTTTCAGGATCAATAATAATAAACTTAAAACAAACATCAGGCTTCAATTGAACAGTTTGGTTTTTTGTAACACAATTTAAATAAAGAAATTGACAATTTCAGATCCACGTCATGCAAAATGTCATGATAAGGTGAAAAAAAATTAATATCATTCTGACGCTCTTGCTTCAGTAATTTTGCTAAATTTGAGTCAAAATAACAGTGTATCGGGCACACAATTGTATAATTGAGGGTTTTTGCTCAGGAATATAGCTTTCTTAGACTGACAAATGGTCATTCTTGGAGCTTTCGTTGAGTATGGTGTGCTCAGGTGAAATAAAACTGAAAAAAAGGATGAATGTTTGATTTTCGTAAGATCAATGAAACAGATTAAACACAAAAATCACACATATTGATCAATGACGACAAACTTGAACCATGCTGAGTCTATAATGTCAAGTTTAATGCATTGTTACAGTAAATGCACAATTTTTCCCTTATCTGCCAGGCTTTTTTGGTTATGATGTGCTCAGGTGAGCTAAAATGATAAAAGTAAGCAAATTACATATGGGTTTCGATTTTCTGTCAACAAAAACATACATTTTGACACAAAAATCGTACAAATCGGTAAATTCTGCCCAGTTTAATGTCAAAAAAAAGTTTTATTTGGTGGCCATTTTGAAAATGGCCGCCATTTTGAATTTCGAGTGGCCAACGATGTTTTTTGAAATAGTAAGACATGGTGAACCTACACACCAAGTTTCATGCTTGTTTCACTAAGTGCACAATTTTCCCCCTTATCGGCCCAGCTATTGGTAATAACATGTAATTTCAACATACAAAATATAGCTACATTCTATCATTGGGAAAAATTTTAGGAAACTGGAGTATTCCCCCTTAATAGACACAGTTGATTTCTTTTCCTGTGCGAGGCTGTTTGCTCAAAGATTTGACGAACAACGATCACATCCGCCAATTTTTACCGCTACACTTCTGTTTTGAAATGAAAAACCACGATGTTGAAGGAAAATGAAGAAACGGAATGAAGCCACCTCAATGGTTAAAAATCAAATTATGTCATTAATAGGCCTATTACGAAAATACGCTCTAGAACTCTTTTTTACGTAAAGCTTAATATTTTTTAGAGTTAATATTTTTACAAAATTTCATTGGTGATTCGTTTAATTTTCTAACCAAATAAATGAATTTAAAGCGGCGAGGGGTGCACAACAGCTTTCCCGCCATCTGTCATTTAATAGAGTAAGGATAATATCCGAGGTTCCGAATGACCTGTCAGCCAATCAATAAGCAGGGAAATATCCAGTGCGTATTTAATTAAAGGACGGTCGAAACCAACATCGGTAAAAATAGGGGTAGATTTTGTGAAATGAAAAGCCATATTTCAGTCATTTGACGCATTTCCGTCAAGAAAAAAGCTTTTATCTGCTATAAAAACCACTTGACTTTGCGACTGCAGAGGGAAATTCTCCATCTGGTCGATTTTCAATATAGGTTGAGTTGATTGATTAGCACGCCTGTTTTCCCCGTTGTTTGCCTTTTCTCTTTTTACTCTCTTATTGCCATACAACATAAAAAGACATATTGTGTCGAATGCCTGTGAATCATTTGAAGTGTGTAAAACAAAACCGTCGAGGCCAGTAGCGTGCAGCTATTGTCCACCCAAATTAACCAGGGACAACTTAATTTACGTGCACCAAGTCCGTCAGTTGAGCGTCTAAACAAAACTTTGCCGATGTAGGGTCATTGCATATCGTCGCTTCTCTTTGAAAACCTCGTATCTGCAGCTTGTTTTAAGCTGCAGATACGTGGTTTTCGAAGAAAAGCAGCGATATGCAGATGTCCCGTATTAATCTTGCGGGAAATAATACTAAAGAAAAAACGTTGCTACAGCATCCCGCATGATCAAACAAGACGTACGAATCGCTTTGCAAGGAAAAGAAGATAAAGTTGGTAATTCATCGGTGGTAATTTATTGAACATTTTAACCCTGTACCAAACGGCATTTTTTTACTGGTCCAAATTCAAAGAAGCTGCACACGGCAAGTTCCATTGAACAAAATTAAGCATCCTTTGGTCTTTCTTGGTAGAAAACATTGTGGGAAATGAAGAAATTGGTTGTGACAAGCAATTTCTTCATTTTCCACAATGTTTTCCAAAACCTTCATCTTGTGGGCGTCAAAAAGCGTCAATATGTGGGAAAGGGTTAAGACATTATGAATAATGAAGCACTTCTGTTTAAAACTATATTTTATATATAAAAGCATAAGCCCTTTTCGAAACAAGACCAGGGTCCGTATTCCGAGAGTATCTAAGTCAAAATTTAGTCTAAAATCTTCGTTTTTCTCTTAGTTTTTAAGTATTTTCTTAGATTCTTAGAGAAAATTTAGGATTTGTCTTAAAGATTTTCTTAAAATAATTTTTCCTCTAACTGTTGCGATTTTTCCGCTAAGTCGCACTTTTGGCTAAGAAAATTCTTAAATCGGCCGTTTTTCTCTAAAATATTTAAGATAGGTCCCGAGGTGTCTTAACTTTTAAGAAAAATCTAAAAGATGGCCGCGATCGTCGACTCGAGATTTTGAAGGGCTCAAAAGCGTATAAATACCTAAGAAATGTCACCTTTAATAACATTTGGAACGATATTTATCCTTTCCCATCATTTTAAACTGTTGAGGTAGATATATCAATGGAGATAACGGTGGATCCAGCGAGTGAATAATCGGCGTCGTTCGCAACTGTCATTTTGCCTCTCGAAAACACCTTTATCGAGCAAAATGACTATGAAGATACGTTAATCCAACATTTCCGACGATTGTTCGAAGTGATTATACCCAGGACACTCTACGATAATGGGACTTTACGCTCAAAACAGGGGAATCATCAGCACCCCCACCCACTACATGCAACTGTCAAACGCCGTTTGTCGAGACTTTTTGACAGGTCTTATTCGTTTCTTCAACATAATAAACGAAGTACTAGATTCAAGTGGAACTTCATGTGTATTGTGTGTGTACATTCATCTACAGAGACTGGTTACCAAAACTGATATTCCTACCTCGGTATTTGCAAAATGAAGGGAGTAAAGTAAAGGCTGACCTGTTACTGTGTTTGACATTCAACACTTGTGTAGTCTTTGTGTTGTCTATGTCATAGATTAACCAAACTCAAGTGGCCTCTAACTGATGACGAAGAATTCACTGTGAATTATTCATACTCAAAACTTGCGCTCCAGAAATAACAATCCATTTTTCATTAAGCTACCAAAGTACAAGTCGATAAGTGTAGTTCGGGAACCAACATTGTACATATCAACTCGTCCATCTACATACACCTGTTTTCACAGGATTGACGATTGTAAACATTTATCAAACATAACCGTAAACCAACATGATACTTAACAGCATATTCCGACATGCTTTATCGAAACTCTCATCCGACCTAAGTTAAGGGTCAGGTTCATCGAACAGAAACCTTTCCTACTGACTGATGAAGTGAATATCAGACCTCATCGGATGAAGAGAAGAAACAGTGACTGTATGTCTACCCTCCGGGAAGCACAAAATGCTTGTTATTGACAGTTTCTTCTTTTCTCCAGTATTTTCAATGATTTCTGTAGTAGATGTCTGAAAAGTACCTTGTTTTGGAAAGCTACACAAAACTTTTATATCTTTGTTGAAAAAAATACATTTGACACTCATGTTTACACCAGAATTGTCAATTTCTGCTCAGATTATAGAAAAGTGGTCATGTGATCATCATTGGATATCAAACATGTCAAATACATGTATAATTATTTGAAGTAAATATAGCCATTGAAATATAGCATGACAAATAGGGAAATTGATCGGCTTGAGCAATTTCTTCCCTTTTCCTACAATATTTCAATTATAATTGATCTTGAAGTTGATGAGAAACAAGATGAATAAATTTTATCTCAAGGTAGTCCACCTCCGATGAGCTTAACGCAATGTCGTAACCTTTCATATAACATAGTAAACATTTTGTATTAAATCTACAAAAATCAGCACTTTCCAACAGCAAATGTTTACGACATTGCCCAAAAAATTCTGACCGAAAAATTCTGATGTCATGCAAATCTCATTTTGGGGGACTACCTAAATCGAAACGAAAACCGGAAAGTGGAATTCAGGATATTTCAACGAAAAATGATGTTCACTTTCACATTCTTTTTTAAGATATCTTTAGATTTCTTAAGATGTTTTATTACATTACCAGTAGGATTCATCAAAATTCAGAAATGTTGCAGGTGAAGAATTCAAGTAAATGAAATTTAAAACTTTTGGTCTTTTGGTGTAGAAAATTTTGTGGCAAATGAAGAAAACAGTGTTTTCCAAAGCCTTTATGATTTTATCTTTTGGTGAATAAAAAAGAGTCAGTGTGTGTGAATGGGTCAAGATAAAGCATTTTTAGAGCAAAATTTTTTAAACTGCCCAATGAGAGGCTTCGTTACCCTATACTTCTTTCGTAGAAAAAATATGAGAGAGAAAATGCCCGAGATATTCGAATGCTCCATAATTTATAGACTGTGGGGTTCTGAATGCTCCATATTTTATATATGATGATATTTTGTATAAAGCATGTAACCATTTGGAACACTTCTGTATCAATCTCGGTCCTATAAACACTTTCATCTTAACCCTTTCCCAATCAAGACGTTTGATGTCCCTATTAGAATTGACGGAGGAAAACATTTGAGTCAAAAGAAGAAAATGCTGATAATCAGCATTTTCTCTTTTTGCCTCAATATGTTCTGTTCTGACTTGCATAAAAACCTATTTATATCAGTATCAATCTTTTCATCTGTAGCAGCTTTCCAAATATAAGGCCCTGAATTTTTTTGTTTGGGAAAGGGTTAAGGTAGTCCACCACTAATGAGATTCATGCGACATCGTTTTTATTCGGGCCACGTCATAAACATTCTTTGGTGGAACATTCAACTGTTGAATGTTTGCCTAGTGGCCTGAATAAGTTCTGAATTTCGGATACATATACAAATGTTAACGATAACACACAAACAATTTATGACGGTGCGTGAATCTCATTAGAGGCGGAAAACCTCTAGATATCTTTAACCCATTCCCACACATTGACTCCTTTTGACTCCTCAAAAGATAAAGGCTTTTGAAATCATGATCCCATATCCCGGCAAATATCCTTTTAGACAAAATTTTCTCCCACCAATGGTTCGATAATCGTTCCCATTGACCTCTGCGGGAGTGTAGCTGGAGGCTTATTTAGGATGTTGTGCGTGTACTTGGCACGAGAAATGACAGGAATTATATGTCTAGGTGCTCCAGCCACCACAATAAGACCATAGCAGTTGAAAGAGGCGTTAAACCCCAATCAATCAACCAAATAAGACCAGCAAATTTTGACCATCCAAAAAATATATATAGAAAATGACCAAGAAAAACATTAAGACAAAAGAAGAGAATATTAACAATGTAAACAACCATCATTTTCTGCTTTTTGTATCAATATTTTCTGGCTATATTTTTTTACAGAAATCTATATTTTTCAACACCCATTTTGTCATCTGCTGCAGCTGAGCTTTTCATTTGGAAAATATTAAATATTTGCTGTTTGGGAAAGAGTTTCACTTTCAAATATTGATTTCTGATTGATTGGCAAGGAGCATTTTTTTGTACTCTTGTACACAGTACAAATTTTTGCATTCTCTTTCATTTAGTTCCGTCAAAATGACATGTATCATCAGAATTGTGAACTGCATGGTTTTGAGTTGAGTATGAGTTTATTGGGGTTTTACGACGTTTTCAACTACCAGGGTAATATCACGGCGGCTGGAGCACCTAACCGTGGGTTCCTGGTATTTTTGCACCAGTACAACCACAATATCCAAACCGAGCCTCCTGCTGCTTTCTCACATAGATGATTCACACTCATTGGTGAGAGACAAATTGACTTTTTTCAAATGTCGGAATGGATACTGGCCGAGACGGGGTTCGAACGAGACCCCTGGATTGACAGACTCCGACGTAATGCATGGTTTTGACATCACCAAATATCATCATGATTTTAAAGCAATGAGAGGAATGAATAAACAGTGAAGTCACAGTGTACTATTTCTTTACATTTATTTCCAAAGTCTCAAAAAGGATTATACACTGCAAAATTAAAAGCACCAGAAAGCAATGCAAAGGGCTTATTATTCTAAAAGTAATAATTTACCACCATTTTCTCTTAGTTTAAGATTTTGTGGTCATGTTGCATCTGATGTTCTTTTAAAAATCATTGAAGTTTTCTAACCTTAACCCATTACTGCACTGTGAAGCCTTTTCACTGTCTTACAAGAAAAAGCTTGGGAAAACATTGTAGAAAATGAAGAAATTGCTTGTGACAAGCAATTTTTTCTATTTTCCACAATGTTTTCCAATCCAAAATTGGAAGGTTTTTAAATTTTCATCAACTTGAAATTGTCGTCTGCAACATCTTTCACTGGAACAGTCCAAAATTTTGCAGTCTGGTAATAGGTTAATACAGATTAATGTTGACCAGTCCGAAGTTTTCACTCTTTAACATACTGGGACATCTTGCGCATTACAAGATATAGGCTTTGGAAAACATCATGGCAAATGAAGAAATAGCTTGTCAAGCAATTTCTACAATTCCCACCATTATTTTTCTATATATAAAAAGTTAAATAAAGACCCAATAAATATAAAATTTTAGTCACTTGTAACTGTCATTTGCAGAACCTTTGATTTTAGATTAGTTTTAATTTTATCAAAAATTTGGGAATTGCTTAAACTACGTGTATATGTGGCATACTTTGATTAAAGACTTAATTTGTCATTAGTAATTGGTTTAAATCAAAATAGCCATTGAAAGAAAGGTATCTCCATAATTTCCATGCTATTATGTACACAAATAATGAATATATAAATGCGATATTTATTTAAACCATACAATGAAGATAATGGCTTAAAAGCCGCTTTGGAAAATATTAAGGAAAATGAAGTAATTTGTTGTGACAAGCAACATCTTCATTTCCCACAATGTTTTCTAAACATAAGACAAAAAACAAGTAAAATTCCAATCCCTGAAATTGTTGTCTGCAATAACTTTGAATTGTGACAAATCTAAATTTGGTTGTTTGGGAAAGGAATTACCCATTCCAAAACAAGGACACAAATTGATGCTCTTAATTTTCAAAGCACCTGGGAAATGTTTGGATAAAGGAAGAGAATGGCTATAATCAGCATTTCCTCCTGTTGTCCCAATATTTCTTTTGTCACTTTAAACACTCATTGGTTTATTCCCTTTATCAATTCCTTTTATCAATGTATAACAATTTTGTTGTCTGCATTATTTTAAATTTTGACAAGTCTAAAATTTTTCTTTTTGGTAGTGGGTTAACAATACGTCAAATTTATAGTCTGCAGCAACTATCTATTGGAAGTGTAATTTTTCACCCTTTCCAAAAGCCAGTGAATCCTTTTGCACAATATAGTCGATATGGGTTTAACATTTAGGAAACATTTAATGAAAAGAAGAAAATGTTGATTGTAAGGTTTTCTTTGCTGGTTAGGTACCTACGTTTACATTTATTTTATCATATGCAATAAATTCAAAATTGAAATTATATTTTTTTGTCATTTTGGAAAGGGTTAATTTCAATTCCACTTAATTAAAATCCTTGATTTTTGTAGTCACTTGTTGCTATTCATGATTAAACTTGTCTCCATATATCTGGTGTATTCTCCCATGCCTATTAACCTATTCCCTTACAACAAAATTTTGGAACAATCCAATTTATAAGCAGTTACAGAAGACAAAAGAAATCCAAAGAAGAAAATTTGATTATTACAGCTCAGAAAATATTCAGACAAAGGGAGAAAATGGTAGCCATCAGCATTTTCTTCTTTTGTCTTAATGTTTTCACAAGGGCTTAGGCTTGTTTAATCAAAGGTATCAATTAGCTTCATTGAGTTGGAATGGAGCTAGTTAAGCAGTAGGGCCCACACTATGCCTTCAAGTAAATCAGAATGTTGCCATTACAGCTAAACAAGTTCCACTGGTGGTGAACTCCGCCAAAGCCAGCCAAAGCAAGGGACATTTTTGGAACAATGTATTCCGTCGGTGTCGTTATAAAATCTCGTAACTACGGCTTTTTCGAAGCCGTAGTTACGAGATTTATAACAACACCAACAGTTTGTCAATACATAACAGTAAACCCGGTCTATTTTTTGACCAAATTCATTGCCATTAGAATATCTGATCTTTAAACTCGCATTTAAACGGAAAATATCTATACCTTGATACAGAAAAAAAGTCCCTCGCTTTGGCCGAGTTCACCACCAGTGAGTTCCACACAGCTAAATGTCTTCAATCTTATCACCATGTATAGTAATTTTGAACTTTTTATGTAAAACAGACAAGAAAACATTTTGGGAAAACAGGAAATTGCTTGTTTGAGCATTTTCTTCTTTTTCCGTTTTGTTCACAAACATAAATGATCATTTTCATTTACACTATGCACACAAGGTTCATGAATAAGGAATTGCTGATACTGGGCCACTGTGGCTTAAGTTATAACTGTGTTCTGTAAACAACCAGTCTGTAATATGTGATCTTTAACCCATCTTGTCTGTTGCTAAGCTTTGGGGTAAATCTTGACGGAGGAAGTGGTCACAAACGTGGATGTTTACCCTGAAATGATAGAAAACATAACATTCAAGCATTTTAACAGAAATAGTTTAATTTTAGTTTTAACTGCATATGATAATTATCAACTCTTTCACTAACAAGAACTGGGTTTTGGAATTCCTAATTTGGAAAACATTGATGCAAAAGATGCACAGAAAATTCTTCTTTTGACTCAATACTTTCCATGCTATATTGTACACAAATCTTATGTTTATGATTAATTTGACATCCATTGTGTTGTCTGAAACACCTTTCAATTCGGAACAGTCTAAATCTCTGCCTTATGGAAACCAATTCACTCAAATATATGATCTTTCAGTGTGAGTGAAATATGACATTGATACATATGCTATAATAAAGTATGAATTTTAATTGCATAACAATTTTGTAATAATTTTTCCCTTTCCTTATAATTTGTTGTCCTATCAAAGAAGAATTCTCATTCTGACACTCTTGTCGCCATACATTTGCAAATGGACTAACCTAAATTTTGCTGTTTTGGAAAAGGTTATTGAAAGAAATTGCTTATTTTAACCATTTCCCGAACAATGACGCCTTTTGATTCCCCTAAAAATAAATGCTTTTGATAGCATTGTGGAAAATAGAGAAATTGCTTGACACAAACAATTCTACAATTGTGTCCCTATGTCTGTCTGTGGGTCCGTCTGGCCGAAAACATAACATTGCCCTTTTCAGGACATTAGTACTGTTTCACAAACACATCTTGTTTTAAAGTGACATTTCACAATAATTTTTACATAAATCTTACTTTTATTTTATCTGAAAAAACATATTTTCTTATGAAAATTTCAAGCCAGAATATTGCACTGTTTACGAGAAATGTATATTTTTGCGCTAAAATTAAACAAATTGTTGTGGACAACAGTTGACATTTATATAGAATTTGTCATTTCTGTCTCAACTTCAAGGCGTATTTTTCTTTTAAAAATAACAACTTCAAAAAACTGATAATATTTCTATGGATTAGAATAAACAATCTTTGCATCAAGACATAATTTTAAAAATTGAAATAAATGAGAAATGTCACTTTAACTATACTGATGGTAAAAAGCTTTGGAAAACACCTACACATAAGAAGAAAATGCTCATACTCATTATCCTGTTTCGATTATCCAGACCGTCGATTAGTCAGTCCTCAACAGAGTTTGGAGCCTGGTTGCCCAGTCGAGATCGTATTCTATCTCTCTACACCTGGCGGTCGAAGGGATCAATGTTTGTCGGTTCTACTGCCTCTCAGTACCTAAATGATAAACAGTGAAAGGTTATTATCATCTTTAAAAGCATACAATTTGTCTTCTGCAGCAGTTTTCAAATTTTAAGATTTTCCAAATTGAAAAAAAGTTAAAGACAACAATTTCAATGTGAAGAAATTTCAAAATTTTTTATGACTTTTGGGGAAAATGAAGAAATTGCTTATCACAAGCAATTTCTTCATTTTCCACGATGTTTTCCAAAGTCTTTATCTTGTTGGGCATCAAAATGCGTCACTGTGAGGTAATGGGTTAAATCCCTTTCTCAAACAAGACTAGATTTTGATTTTCCTGTACACTTGTGTGTCAAAAATTACCAGTATTCACAGTGGCAGACCCAGAAGGGGTTTGGGGGTTCAAACGAACACCATCTGTACCCTGAAAATTTAATTTTCATGCAAATATACAGTCAAAATTGCATAATAACAGGAAAATGAATCCCTTATTTGTACTTTCGAACCGCCCCCCCCTACAGAATTCACGGATCTGCATCGAATTCACAGTGTCAGATTCTGAATTTCTTTAAGGGGTTCGAATATACTATTAGGGGCTTAGCTTTCCTATTATTATATAATCTTGACTGAATCTCTGCATGAATATGAAATAATTGGGCTACAGAGGGATTCCTTTAATCCTCCAAACCAGCTCTGAATCCACCAATGATTCAAGGAAAAGATGAAAATACTGATGATCAGCATTTCTCCTTTTCCCTTTTGTGCTGTAGTTTTCTTAAAATTCATTTGTGGTTACATCTATTTGGTATCTGCAACAGCTTTCAAGTAGAACCAGTCTAATATTATATGTAATTGCTGTTTAGGAAAGGGTTGACATAATGATGCATACACACTGAAATAGCATCAGTGAAAATGAGTTCCCTTGAAGAATACTCCAATTATTACTCAGGGTTCCCACTGACTTCTAAATCTGGGGTGAAAACATTCATTTTACAGCATACTTGCACCCCCTCTCTATGAGACATAGAGGGCTGCCTGCAAAAATTGGGGGTACAAGATTCAATTTTGGTGGTAAATTTGGGATTTTTTTGGGAACCCTGATTACTCTAGCTTGATAATTATTATTGGGGGGAGCTAAGCTCCTCTATCCTCTCTCGATCCCTGTTCCTATGCGCCTATTTTGAACTGAAAATGAAAAAATCAGCACCCTCCATACGACGGGGAAAATGCTCATCAATTTTCGTGGCGAAACGCTCTCATAATACTTCGAAAAAATTGCCAGATCATTCTCTTTGAATGTATTTACTTCCATTATTGATGCTAATGCTTCATCTCCCAAGTTTTCGCAAGCGAAACTGTTGTATGAATTGATAAAACATTGTGGAGCTAAGTCACTGGTACGACATGATTGGGGTGCGAAAGGACCAGAATTCGTAGGAAATCGCTTACTCTAAATGGTCTGGCTCAAACTCGGTAGAATCTAGAGTCTACATTATACATTCGACCCGAGAGACCCGCTTAGAGCCGTGATTCCTTTCAATCTTGTGTGTTTTTATCGTTTGTTTATAAAATTTCATGGCTTCTGCGTTTTCGACAGCCATGTTGGAACGTCATCAATTTCAGTCACATGGGAGTCATGTGACCGTTTATTTATAGGCCATTACAGGCAATTCAATGCATAAGTATCTTAGCTAAGATTTTTCTTAGATCTGTCTTAAATGTAAACTTAGGTAAAAAAATTGTCTCTTAGAGATTTTTTATCCGACTTAGATAGGAATTAAGTAAAATTCTTAGATGCTCTCGGAATACGACCCCTGGTTTAGACGCCCCTAACAAAATGGCTTGAGAAAACATTGAGACCAAAAGAGAAAATGTTGGTTATCAATATTTCAGCATTTTCTCCATTTGCCTCAGATAGTATATTCTTGGCTTAATTGACCAAACGCCAATCGACAGATCGCTCCGCCCAACATAGAATTTAAGGCAAACAATGTGCATGTGGTCGGTAATAGGGAACGATTTTATCCAGTTAATCATGACTTAAATTTGGACAAACAAAGTAGTATTTCGTAGTTGTTGTAATAAAAGCTCGTAACTACGGCTTTATTTAAGCCGTAGTTACGAGATTTTATAACAACATCGACGCGGTTTATCAAAACATAACTGTGAACCTAGTCTATTGTTAGCACAAAATTCTTTGCCATTGGTATGTCGATTGTTTTGATTGTCAGTCGATAAATCGATACAAAACCACGTGCAACGATGAACAATTGGGGCATAACATTTTTGTGATCGTCCATTGGCTAATCGATGTTTTTGATTGACAGTCGGCGTTTGGTCAATTGTTCACAAGTTCTAGCCCTTCAAACATCAATATTGTCTTAGAACTGCAGCAGTTCTCAAATTAGAGGAACCTAATATTTTGTCATTTGTTACACTTTTTTACGAGTTAACAACTGCTTATTTAGCATGGTGCGGTCAGATTTCCACCATTGTAGCTATTTTGTCTCGTTATGAAATATTACATTATTCTATTACATGTACTTTGTTATCAATCTGTCTGTCTATTTATCCTATCCCGAAAAAACCTAGTTTTGACGTTTCTTATGTTTTAGAAACATTGTAGGCTTCGTAAGGGCTCTCCATTAGGAAGGGTCCAAATTTGGACAGTTTGGGAAAGGGCGAATTGAGTGAAAATGACCAACTTTTATGACAAGGCCCTCTCAGGCGTATTATGTGCAGCTTCACGAGGCTGTTTACTATATCGCTACAATAAACAACAAGAATATACTCTTTATTGTCCAACAACATTAACCCGGGACATCTGCATATGTAATGACCCCACATCGGCAATGTTTTGTTAAGACGCTCAACTAACGGATTTTGTACACGAAAATTAAGTTGTCCCGGGTTAACCTTGTTGGACAATACCCGTTGTTACATTAAACCTTTCCAAAAACAACAACATTTAAGGGTAGTCCGACTTGAAAGCTGCAGTTGGTAAAAAAATGATATTGATAAAGATGACATAAAAATTGTGTACAACATGGCTGATAAAACACTGAGGAAAAAGAAGAAAATGCTGGTTATCGACATTTTCTTCCTTTGCTTTAATGTTTTCCAAAATCTTTTCTACTATGGACATCAAAACCAGGTCTAATTGGGAATGGGTTTATAACAATGTAACAAGTGTAGGCATACCACTTCTTACTCTCTTATGAACAGAGCACATTATCTCTACATTCCATTTCGATAGAATGAGCTCTGTTCTCGCGGGGTCATTTCACGTCTTATCTCGGGGCCTTGGCGGGATTTCAGTATCCAATCGTTGGCGATACACAACAAAACAATTCAAAAAGCTGATACAAACTTTCATTGACTGACGCTTCAACTTACCGGCTTCAGCCAAAAATAGAAGCGACGTAATGTATACGTAATCATACCAGATCAAACTGAATGATTTTGATTCGATAATTCAAACGTTACCGGCTTCAGCCAAAAATAGAAGCGACGTAATGTATACGTAATGATCATGCAAGATAAAACTGAATGATTTTGATTTGATAATTCAAATGGTGTGCTATAATTAGATTATGACGACCAAATAGGCTGTTGCCTGTTGGCGTACCGAAAACTGCAGAGGTTATATTTGATGGATTAATCAATAGAGCTCGGCAATGGAGAGTAACCACTTCTTTGCAAGCATGAATTACCAATAACCGTTTCAAAAACATCAGTTACAGTGTTGTCATATGAAAGCTGCTGCAGGCGATAAAATTTGTTAGCCCTTTCCCAAACGGCAAAATTTTCAGATGATCCCCTTCAAAAACTGCCACAAATGACAAAATGGATGTTATTAAAGATAGAATTTGTGTAAAATATGGCAAAGAAAATATTGAGACAAAAGGAGAAACTGCTGGTTATCAGCAGTTTCTTCTTTTGTTTCAATGTTTTCCCAAGCCTTTTCTATTAAGGACGTCAAAACCAGGTCTTGTTTGGGAAAGGGTTAAAGTAGATATGGAATTTATGTATAATTTAGCACATAAAATATTAAAGCAAAAGGCGAAAGTGCTGGTTATCATCAGCATTTTCTTCTTTTATTTCAATGTATCAAAAGCAGCAGCTCCTATAAGGGACGTCAAAACCAGGCCCCGGTTTCTCGAAAAAAACTTAAGTACGTGCTCATGCTCAAATCTTAGTACCGTGCTCAAATCGCACGAAATCCGCGTGAACTTGATCGAATACCCTTCAACGTTATCCCTTTGAAATTGAGCATGTTCTCATGGGGATATACTTAAATTTTTTCGAGAAACCGGGACCAGGTCTTGTTAATCAATAACGACTTAAATTGTAGGGTTTCATATACGAGGTACATGTATTGGAACACAACTGCTAGTATGACAGCGGATCAATGCCTTTCGAATTAACAAAATTATAGATAATGATGTTTATCAAACATCCATATTATGAACTTCATTTATTTTATCTGTCCTTAGGCTATGTTGAAAAGTTGGTATTTTGGTGTCTATAAACGTATGAACTTCTGAACTGTGTCCGTCGTTCAACTAATACAGATGCTTTGTACGGAGAACTAGGAAGAGTTCCATTAATTGTAACAAGACAATGTCACATGATTCGATACTGGCTAAGAATTTTAAAACTGCGTGATAACTGCTTAGTCAAAACTATATACAATATGCTAAAAAATGATACTTATAACAATCAGAATTACAACGGATTAAATTGGGCATATTATGTTAAAACATTGTTAGAATCTTTAGAATTTAGAAATTACTGGTTAAATCAAAATGTAAATCGCATGACATATAAATCAATTCAACAACGGATATGATCAATATTATCAACGCTGGTATAGTAATATCAATTATTGCCTAAAATGTGTGTTTTCAGTCTGTTATTGGCATTGTATAACCAGCAGAAAGCGGGCGGATATCCAGAGAAATCGTGCATTAATCGGCATATTCACGTGCAATATCGGACCAGTTTTGCACTCAAATATCCTCGATCGGGGATTTGTTGTGAGTGCTTCAGAAAATTGAAAATAAAGCCGAAATTTTGTCATTTCCCTTTTCCGCGATGTAAATTCTTGTAAGACCCCATTTCCAGTTTACATCCCAATAAATAAACTAGGTCTCCCAGTGTAACCATATCTGATGACGTAATAATTATAGTGACGTAGGTTTAATTCTTGGAATCAAAAAGTAAACAAACGGGCAGCTGACAGATTTTAAACTAAAAGTGTATTTCGTGGACATGGAAGGATAGAAATTAGAATTGAGTGGTTGTGGTCTAGGTCAAATGTGGTGGTAAGCCTATGTGTTTCTTGTTCTTCTTTTAGTTACTGCAATTTTTCCTTTACAACTTTGTTTTTATTGAAATGAACGAATGTCTGAAACGAACCAAACGGTCCAGGGATCTACCTTGGAAATTCCGACCTTTTAATTTATTACTCGCACTGAAATGAACGTTAGGATATCCGGAACATGTTTCCAAAAGAAAACTAAGTCGAATATTGTTAGGATTTCGCCAACCCAAATGAAGATTGTGTCAGTAAAAATGCAATGAAACTTGACTATATAGCTACACGATGAAAATCTAACGGCCCGTCTAGTGGATATCGCACTTACTCGATATATGTCGAGTCGAATGCCGGAAAACTCTGGTATCTGCCGGTGTAAATGTGGCTAAATTTTCACTAAGTTTTTTAGTTATTCGTCTTATTTTATTACATTTCTTTGCAAATTATTCATATTTTATGCAATAATAGCGTCAATTCACGTTTTTTCGGTCGTTAACATTCTCAGAGGCCCACAAAATGGGTTATCGCCTTCGACCTCCGGTCTCAGGCGATAACGCATTTTTTGGGCCTCTGAGAATGTTAACGACCTCAAAAACGTGAATTAACCCTATATAATTCACAAAGATTGACAACATACTCATTATTTAAACATGATTTCGCATGTGAAAAATATCTAAACATTTCATTAGACAAAAAGTATAAAATAGCTCTCTGTAAATTAAGAACATCATCACATGACCTAGAAATTGAAAGCGGTCGGCACAGAAATATCGAAAGAAATCAACGAATTTGCAGATTATGCCAAACTAATACCATCGAAAATGAATACCATTTTATATTAATTTGTCAAGCATATCGCGACCTAAGAACCAAATACATCAAACCATATTATTATAACTGGCCAACCATTCAAAAATTCTCGAAACTCTTAAGTTCTAAGAATAATAAAGAATTAATTAATTTGGGTAAATTTATCTATCATGCAAATATTATACGAAAAAACTATTATTGATGTATCTCAATGCTTTATTTCTAGCTTCTTGCCAATGTGTTTATGTTTTTGTTCAATCAACTTATTTTGTTTAATCATATGTATGTTCATTCTGTTTCAATTATATTTCTTCCAATTTTCCATTATCTATATTGTAAAAAGTACTTTGTACTTATTACTTGAATAAACTATTGAATTGAATTGAATTAACACTAATTATCTAAATCCTTCAACAAACTACAAAGGCCGCGGCCTTAGCGCAGTTGGTAGCGCATCTGACCCTCATACGAGAGGTCCCGGGTTCGATACCCGGCCGCGGCTAATACCCTTTCTGACAACATTGTCACCCACCAATGGGTTTGAAATCGTTAACCTAAGTGGGCGAGCAGCTGGAGGCTCGGTCAGGGTGTTGTGGTAGTACTGGTTTGAGAAACAACAGGAATCCATGAGTAGGTGCTCCAGCCGCCACGATATGACCCTGGTAGTTGAAAACGGCGTAAAACCCCAATAAACTCAAACAACAAACTACAAAACAATGGACTCTTTTACAACTTGAAAGCTGCTGCAGGTGGCAATTTGAAATGACAAAGATGGGATTTAGTTGTGTATAAATTTAATGCTTCATTACGTTGTTTGTTTTTTGCTGTTGTTTTCAAGAATTGTTCGTGTGTTCAGACATGTCTAATTTATGTTGTAGTTTGAACGCTTTTTCCTAACACTGTAACAGCCATTAGTATTGTTGTTTGTTTTCGTTGAAGCTTTAAAAATATTTACAGAAATGAATTAAATAGATCTATAAATAAACCATGACCTCTGGACAGACGAGTCAAACTGAACAGGTAAATCAGGTATGTAAACGCGGTGGTTTTAAGAAGGCGTTTACCGTTAGATGTAATCAAAACACCCCTCTCACGCAGGACAATCAATAGTTAAAAGTACATTTGAGTATAAATGTTGATGGTACCACTGTACTTATCATTTCTTTTTCTCTTTTTCTGCCAACACTTTCTGCGCTTAATTAAACAAATGGACAGGGACCAGTTTCATCTTAACATTTAAGGCGCATCTTAAATTTTCTTACCTATGACTTACCACGTATTAAGAACAAAAATTACGTATCACCAACCTATCAATACCTAGGTAACGTGACTGATGTTTTAATAGATTAGTAAGTCAATCGACAAGACGAAAATACGTCATGAATGTTTTGATGAAACTGGTTCCAAATCTATGTAGAATGTATTCAATCGTCTTCATCAGTCATTTTGAAAAAGGTTTACATGCTTAATTTCGAGAAAAGGCTTAAATATTATTAACTCGTTATAAAGAGAAAATGACCATACTAAATTACATTAGACCGCGAGATCGTGATTGGTACCATTAATATAGGTTTAAATTACCTTCGTTTACTTGCTTTCAAGTATTAAACCTCATAATCATTCGATCATATGATAAGATACCAAAACACTTCGTGTATCTTCGGCGTCATCCGTAGCAACGGAGATTGACGAGGATATCCGTATTCTAAAAAACGGATACCCTCGCCAATCTCCGTTGACACGGAAAACGTCAAAATCGAGTTCTAAATGCTAGCTTCTCACTGCTGATATAATAAACTCGATCAAGCCAGATCCATCGATCCACTTCAAGAAGCTTTTCTGCCAAGTGTGCTTCAAATTGGTCCAATGGTTGGTTTGTAAAGATTTTTTTTTCATGATTCAGTCTGAAAAGCCCCTCCCCGCCACGCCCAAATTTTTGACGTTTCAAAAATTTGAAAACAAGTTTGAAAAATGTGGTGTAAATTGGTCCAATGGTAAAGGAGAAAAAGATTCTCAACGCATTGAAATGATTCATGATTTCTCAAAGTCTGATAAGCCCCGCCCTGCCTCGCTAATATTTTTGACAAATCAAAAATTCACGACCAAGTATTGTAAGGAGTCACCCAAGAAGCATTACTGCCAAGTTTGCCTCAAATTGTCCCAATGGTTGATTTTGGATTTTTTTCGTGATTAATGTAAGTCTGTTAAGCCCCATCCTGCCACGCCAAAATTTTGTAACACAAGGAACATTTC